>MUZC01000093.1:510288-529138 GCA_002072015.1 Radix auricularia | reverse complement strand
CCCCCCCCCCCCGGATCGTCTGCTGTTACGACAATGTTGTAAACCGTACAATACAATGTATACAATTTGTTGCATTTCAATTTTGCTAATACTAATACTTGAAAACTAAACTATAGTTATAGTTCTCATAATAAAATATCATGATTAGTAATGAATTTTAAAGGTTAAAAAAAAATTAGATTAGATTCATCCATTAAATGAAAAACACTTATTCACTTATACTTATAAGTTTAAAAAATTGAATTTTTTCAACAGCTTCGCTAGACGAATGGATAGTCGAGTTAGTTTGTAAATGATATGACACTATTGATAGCGGGATCGAATCCCGCTGCCGTCAAGTTTTTTTTGTTCTTTTAAATTTCATTTTTTTTAAAAAATCACAATGAGTGTGCTGATAATTTTTGTTATTCTGAAAAGCAGATACGTTGATTAAATCTTAGGGGTCTACCGATATTCATTTTTGCCAAAACAAAGTTTTTGATACTTATAATTATACTGATATGTTTACAAGTTCTAGATGACATATGCATAATTATGACTCACAACAAACTTCGGCTTTGACTTACAATAGTAATTGTTAATTTTAACCAATAGTTAAATAAATTTTGCACACGGCACATGGCCAACCTTTATGAATGAAACAACGATCAACGAGAACAAAGCAATACTAATACACCAATAGTAATAGTCAGAGAGTCAAATGAAATTGAAGGATGAATGGAATGGTTTCCAGTGACAAGTCTGCACACGGTACATTTTATTATTCCACACGAAACAAATTATTTTACATTCTTGCGATCGTGCGCGAATCGTTTCTTTAGGATTTTCATTTACGGCTTTACTTTACGGTATGCTAAATTTTAATACTCGGCATCGGCATCACTTACACAAGTATAGTATAGTATAGCAAAATTGGCCGACATATTTATAATCGGTAGACCAATATTAAATTTAAATCTATTTAAATAATTTATTTAAATTAATTTCGATTTTAGAATTAATACACACAAATAAGCCCGGATCTATTAATACAATATAAAGAAGAGTTTCTTAAGATATTATTGCGACTTAATTTTTTCCAAGTGGCTACTGCAAAGAGTGGTGTATGTCATAACGCTAGCAACATCCCGCTGGATCGTCTGCTGTTATGACATGTCGTAGCACTAGAGTCCTGACTAGTTTCCTGTAACGCTAGCAACATCCGGACGGGTCGTCTGCTGCTACGACAAAATTGTCGTAGCGCTAGCCACACCCTTTCCAAAAATTGAAGGTTTTAGGGTTTGGGTTAGGTATAGCTATATAATTTTAATTTTAAAGCTTTCTAAAGGACATGCTATAACATCAAAGAAGGCCGCCATGACCATGATGTCACGGTCGACATACTTCGCTTTTACCCAAGAAAGATTGTATCCTTAAAACTACGTAAATCATTCTCTAACCACATTTTAAGTCAAGTCCAACTTAAATAAGCAGGCCTAAACTAGTTATTAAAAAAGGCTCTTAATAAAAATGCACCAGGCATAAAGTAGGCACTACACCTACTATTTTTTGTGTAAATTTAATTCATTTAATTTTCAAAATCCTAGATTGCTATCATCCATGCTTTTGGTATACTTAAGCGTTGTGCAGCAGAAGTGAATTTAAATTATGGCCTTGACAAGACTATATCAGAGCTTATTAAGAAAATACACTTTAATATAAATAAATATAAGGAGGACCATTCAGTTTCGGCAATCCTCCAAATCCTGGTCTCAAATTATTTATTGTGAGTTATCGATTACTATTTAGTTAATCAGTACATAATTCAGCGTAATTTCATAAATAAAAACAAATTATGGCATGTAGACCAGCGGCTCCCATAAATTTTACTCCCAATGTTTTACCTACAGCGCAACTAGCAGGAATTGAACTCAAACTATCGACTATGCATGCAATCCAAACGTAAACTATGGACGGTATCAGAGTGGTTCAAGTCGAGCTCTGTTTGCAAGCTACTTGTCAACCTTTCAGTGATGCAACAGTCACAAGCACAATTTTTTTGGCAGCTATTTTGGAAATGCTGTGTGATAATTACAATATTTAGTATTTCATGAATGGTTATAGGACTATATGTATATGTATCACTATTTTTTTATCAATAAAAAACTTACTTTTATGTACTATCTGGTTACTTCCCCTTACAAGCGTAAAATAATTTGGGACCGTGATTTGGAGGATCGCCTCAGTTTCAGTCATTTTTCATTTTTCATTCATTTAAATTTAATCATTTAAATAAATTAAATATTAAAGTTTAGTAGTATTAGTAGTACTTATAAACTGATTACCAATTTTAAATAGGGATTTTTTTAGTTAGTAGTAGTAGTGAGGAACTTAACATTTCATTATCATGATGATATTAACATTATAGTTTATAGTAAAAAAACTTTTAAAAGTATATCCTAATCATTTAATCATGATAATATAGCCTATTTAGCCTATTTTCTTAGTCTTATGACTTATGATTTAACTTTTATACTTATAGTAATTTGTATTATAAAAATTATATACTGTATACCTTGTCACTACTACTACTACCACATTCACATAGACCTGGGGTTGGGAAACCATGGCTCGCGAGCCAAATGTGGCTCTGTTGATGGCTGCATCTGGCTCTCACTGATAAATGTTCGATTATAAATTTTTAAAAAAAATTATTCAGACTCCTTTGATATGCATATATTAAAAAAAGCATGACAATGTTTTTAAATAGAGTTCAGAGACATAGTTGTACTTTTAGTTTTAGTGTTGAAAGTTCACAAAATGCACACATTTTCTTAGTTTTAAACATAATCTATTATATAATGCGCTAAGGCGCATTTCCGTCCGTCAGTCAGTGTGTGTGTGTGTGAAGCCCCTATGTCCCGCAACTCTCTATTACTTTTTTTAAATTGAAAATATAGACGTAAAATCATAATGACTTTGGGTTTGAGATTAACAGAGCGTGTGGTTTTGCGTGCCGAAAAAAATGAAGTGGCGTCATGAAGCTTTTATTATATTAATTTATTTGATGTTATATTTTATGTTGATAATCCAAGTGTGTGAATAAGCATGTGTGCGAGTGTGTTCATATGTGCGTGTGTGTGCGCGGCTGTGTGTGCATGTGACTGTGTGTTTGTATTAGTTGTGAAATAACGATTTATTTCATAGATTGCTAAAAGTGAAATTAAATATTGAAAAGACGTTACCGGGTAATGGTTTATGTATAGTTAAAATTATGCACTGGATTATGAAAAATTCCGTTAATTTTATGAACACATGCGTATTTCGTGTGTGCTTGAATAAAAGATAACGGGAAGTCATTGAATGTGACTTAAAAAACTGTTAATGAGAAGATCAATATCCAATCATTTTTTCAGAGATGGTTTTACTTTATGTTTCATTTTAGAAGAAATGAGCCATTGCGCATTAGTTGGACGATTACTCGCATGAATTGCCACAATGGAAAATAAAGAGTAAAAAGAACTTATAGTCGCTACAGAAAGTGCATTATTTACAGTTATAATATGTAATTGGGTAAGATTGAGGCTAATTCACACATATTTATTTTTTAAAGAAAATGGAACCTTTCTAAAAATTTAAATTGTATTTTACAATAATAAAACCACACGAAGATGGGTCGAACTAATTTCTCTTAGTCACTGTTAAATAACTATAGAAATAAATGTGAAGAAATTATTTAATTGCAGACGAAATATCAATTTTACATTTTAATATAAGCTTTTATACATCTACGTATATAATCGGATGGAGGCAAATATTATACGGTCTTATAACGAGTCAACATTACAGAAAATGAAATTTCTTAATAGAAAAATTAACACGGAACTGCTTTTGAAACATTTAACAAGTGATTTATAATAAAAACAATTGCAAATATTTGTTAGGAGGAAGATGTATTTCTCTTAGGTGCTTACTTAATACAAGTTAGTGTTTTGGATCGATTTCATTATAAACTGACATTAAGGAAATTCTAATGGAAAGTAAACGCTCAGGGATTTTAAATAATAAAATGGTACGTCTATAACCGTTTATACACTGTTGTAAGAGTGGGATAAATAGCGGAAATGTATTTTTTTTTTAAGAGGGGCAACTTTGTAAACTATTTGAAGGGTGCTTTTCATTTCCTGGGTCATGAGTTTATAATATTGCCGAGCCCTGAGGGGCACTATATCTTAGCCACTGATAATATCCTTTTTGCAAAGATTAAGAAAACCAGCAGTGTAAAATTTTAAGCCCAAACCTTGCGATTCAACGTGTGTTTTTTTAAACAAATAGACAATATTAAAAAATCTCCCCAACCCTACGCATCCCAATCAAATAAGTATTATACAGCTCAATAAAAATAAATCTAATTTGACCTAAATAAACGTCATGCATAAACTGCAAAGGAATGGATGTTGTGGATTAATTGGTAGATAATGAAAAAGCTTACGTTAAACAAGACTTATTGCTAGAATAATGCAATATTATGGTACGTGCTTTGGTTAAAGCTGTAGAGTTGTTTATTGATGCAAGTTTGTGTGTGTATGGGGGGGGCTATGTGCGTATGTGTGTGTGATTTGGTTATTTCTATGTCTGCTAATGTTGCGCCTCTAACATGACAACAAATATTCATCTTCTTAAACCACTCATATTTGTTTGATTTTACGTCTCATAATTGTTTCTTTATTGTAATATATTATCGGAAAAATTATATTGCAAGCTGGTATGATTTTTTTTATAAATCAGTGAACTTTATGCGGGCAAATAACAACATTAAATCCCTAAAAATATATATATAAATAGAAAGAATTACTGACAATTCGACCCCGACAGTTCGACCACAGGACGTTTCGTCCCCAGGACGTTTCGACCCCAGGAGGTTTCAACCACAGACGGTTGGACGCGGACGATTCGACCCCGGGAGATTCGACCCCGGACAGTTCGACCACAGGACGTTTGGACCCTAGGGTGTTTGACCCAGGACGTTTCGACCCCTTTCTATCTACACCGTAGAAATTTATTATTATTTTTGTATATATACTTTTTAAAATTTAGTTTTTGGTATAAAAATAATTCAGCATAATATTATTATGAATTAAAAATTAAATTTAGTTTGAAATAGTTATTTGTAACGTTTCATTTACGATGATTTGAAAAAAAGTACATACACGTAAAACCAGTCAACATTCATCGTACATTCATGATTGTGATAATTGCGCGATTCAAAACATATCTAAATCTACCCCAAACCCAATCCGATGTAATCGGGCAATAAAAAGGCAATGTGATCATATCGTCCTTTCTAAAGGAGCCTACATTCCTGCATGCACCCCCACCTCAATTTATTTACCTTTCCCATAACCTTCGCCAGCACACGGCACACTGCGTGATGTGGTGGTCACTTATTCAGCCTTTGTAACATGTTTAAAAATACTGACAACTTTGTACGTCTTATTAAAATCAGCATTTCTGCGAGTTAGGTTTTCATGTGTTAAGGGACATAAGAAGTAAATTTAAGGGCGCGTGTTTGTAATGATTCCAACGCCTGCGAGGTGCATTGTTCAGCTTATCGACATTTTTAAAAAAAATTATTTATTTTTGTTATCACAGTGAAAATCTTTGAGCCACTTAAATATATACATCTTTAAAACCCAATTTAACTTAGGTTCTTTTTTAAGTGTGTTTGGGATAGGATTTTAAATTCTGTTTTTTAATGTCTAATTCATAATATACCAAAAATTAATTAAAAATAATAATAGTAATAAAATAACACATTACAAATGAAATAAATCTCAGTTTAGAAACGAAGGGGTCGAAACGCCCTGGGGACGAAACGTCCTGGGGACGAAACGTCCTGTGGTCGAACTGCCAGGGTCGAACCGCCGGGGTCGAATCCTCCGGGGTCGAAGTGTCCAACCACCAAATAGAAAATACTTTTTGCACAACTAAAGTAAACCAGCAGGGTACATTTTCAGCTCAGACCTTGCGATTTAAGGTGTTTCTTTAAAACAAATTAACTCATACATACCTTAATTTAGCATCAATATTCACATAATTAATATCTGGCGCATAAAAAAATCCTATTCATTTGACAAAGGCCATGCTTAGCCTAGAAATAGAAATAATGTTTTGGAGAGCTTTTCACATGAAAAAAGTAATCTTAAAACATGTATTTTACTCTAAGACCTAACGAATGATAAAACATCCATTTTAAAAAATTGGGTACATTATTTGAACAATGCGGTTGCATGCCATACGCTTCGGGTAAAGAGCTGTTTTGAGTTTATTAGATGAATAGTATACAACGGGAATAAAGATTGATATAAAGTGAATTGTTACTATTAGAAAAAATATGCGGGAATATATAATAATTGACATAAAATTTATAAGGAGATCAATTTCTCACCATTTTCTTAGAAAGCAGCATTGTTCTTATGTTTTTATTCACGTTAAAGGAACATGTTCCTTTAAAACAAATAGACTATATTTTCCACTCTCCCCAAGACACAATATTCACAAATATTATCTGGCTAAAAAATGTCCTATTCGTCTTGAACTAATTTCATGCTTAGACTATAAATGAAATGGGTGTTTAGCGAGCTATTTCTAAGAACCAAAGGAATCATGTGCAAAAATATTGTTTTCATGTTTTGATTCACGTGAAAAGAAAGTGAGCCTTGCCTGTTAGATTTTTGTAACTGTTAACGACATTTGTTATTCTGGTAGAGTATATAGCATGTGTTATTAAAGGGGTTCGAGCATGGTGAAAGAAAGCCATCAATTGATTTGAATGGAAGGATGTGGTTGAGCAGGTGTGCCCTACATGGGCTGTAGCTGGAAGGATGTGGTGGAGCAAGCCAGGGCCCTACATGGGCTGTAGAGCCACGGATAATAATGATGATGCTATATTAAAGCAGAAATACCAAAATTGATGGGTAATATTTAAATTAATAATATCTTTATTTTTCTCGACACACATATCGTTGTTTTTATTAAGAAGGGGTTTGATTTATCACTACCCTAATTTCCAGATGCGTTTACATCCCTATTGTAAGGAGAATTTGAGACCCAAAACCAAATAAAGTTATTTTTATTGTGCCTACCCCGTAGCGTAGCACGGGTATTTTGCTCGTATTAATTTATGGCTCTCACAGAATTACTTTTCAAAATATGTGTTGTTTATGGCTCTCTCAGACAAAACGTTTCCCAATGCCTGACCTATGACATAGACTTACACTAAAAAAAGCTATCTCATAAACTATGGCTTGTTCCCAACTTGGTTTCTATTGGTTAAGATGGCTTTGCTAATATGACTATGGGTTGGGAGCAAGTAATCAGATCATGGCAACTATTCTCTTTAGGACACCACTTCAGTATCTGCACAGTTTTGTTTGTTAATTCAGTTTGTTGATGCCGTTCCACTTTTCTTGACATAGCAGCTATAAAATCTTTCAAAAATTATATAGGTAGGGGGGATAATCAACTCTTCACAAATAACAGTATTGTTTTTATAAAGAAAACTCCTGACAATTAATTTAATAAATATGTATATTGTGGGATATGAAGTCAGAAAGAATGTTGTTCTGGTAAGTGTTGCCATATACAACTTAGTTGGCATTTTGATATGAAGAGGGCTTATAAATTTAACAGTATCTAGGGCCTATGAAGACCTTGAAACAGACCTGCATAAACAGTTTAATGGAATTGTTGAGAGCCACCAAAAAATTAATACTCTTTAAAGAAGTTTTTAATGTGGTTCCTAGATTTTTTAAATTATAATAATTCATTAAATTGTATGTGATGATGGTTTTTATGTAATGTTTAGTTTTGTAAAAGGATCATTCAATATTACGCTTAAGTTTTTCATCTACTTGTGGTGTTTTAACTCACATTTGTCATTTGGTTGAGTTTTACAAATTCATCACACAAAAATTTCATGATCACCCCCTCTCTAGGCCCCCCCTTTCACACTTCTTGATTTTGAATTCAACATCACCCTCCCCACTCTTTTAAGTAACTATAGAGTCATGGTGAATTTTCTTTCTCGAGTCTGAAATTTAATTTTTTCAAACCATGATTCATAACAATGAAGTTCATAAAAAATATAATTTTTGTTTGAACTATTTCTGAAAAATAATTTTTTATAGTTTAAATAGCTTGAATTAATCCTTGTTGCTGCAGGGGGAAGTTAGAATAGAAACAGACACTTTTGGAGACATAAGTGTTCCTGTAGACAAGTATTATGGAGCTAATACGGCCAGATCTCTCATTAATTTTGACATTGGTGGACCATCAGAAAAAATGCCTGTAAGTACTGCAGTAAATCATTTTATTTTCAGCCCTTTTCTAATTATTACATCATATGATTTGAATCTTTAACATAAAAAGTAAAAGAAATATTATTGATTCAAAGTGCGAACTTGACCTTCTTTGTATATTAAGATTTGCTTTTGCTATGATAATTGTGAAAAGACAAGGACAAGGAATTCAGTTGATATTGCCATCTTAAACATTCAATTTTCATGAATTTTCAACAAAAAAATTCTTTAAAATGTAATAGCCTTGGAACTGATCATCAATGAAAACTAAATAATTATCTTGGAAATTACATAAATAAATATGGTCTACAAATGCGTAATAATTTTTCATCCAATGATTAAAATTCATAGCTAACCATGATTTCATCAATATGTGCCAATAAAAATGCACCAGACATAGAGTAGGCACTACACCTACTATTTTTTGTGTAAATTTAATTCATTTAATTTTCAAAATCCTAGATTGCTATCATCCGTGCTTTTGGTATACTCAAGCGTTGTGCAGCAGAAGTGAATTTAAATTATGGCCTTGACAAGACTATATCAGAGCTTATTGTCAAGGCTTCTGACGAGGTATGTCACTCTTAAGTGGCTCATGAGTCATGTATTGTGTCATTGATGTGTTATGTAATATGTATATATTGCCTTTTCTTTGATTCATAAGATGTTTGTTTTTTCTTAAATACTTCAGAATGAATGTAAATAATAGTTCTTTATTTCTTGCAACATATTTCATTTTAAATAAATTTTTGTTTGTATTATTTTATGTTTTCTACTTTACATTTTAATCAGTCATAATTTTTTTAAAGAGTTTTATTAAGTCTAAATATGTAATATTCATTTGTTCCTGAAAATATGTTTTTCTGGTAACTGGTTTTTGTTTGTTTCATTTCTATAAATCTATCACTTTTTTTGTTTTTGCTTATTTTTTTAAAAATCTGCATTGTGGAGTTAAACCTGCTAGTATAATGATAATTGCCTCCTCATTATAATGTAATCCATCCTTTAAAATACAGTTGTTAAGTTGATAAGCATCTGATGATTGTATGCACCCATTATAAATCCTTGCTCCAGGTGATCTCAGGTAAGCTGGATGACAGTTTTCCCTTGGTCATTTGGCAAACTGGTTCAGGCACACAGACCAATATGAATGTCAATGAGGTGATCAGCAACAGGGCTATTGAAATGATAGGAGGTCAGATGGGCTCTAAAGCACCAGTTCATCCTAATGATCATGTCAATATGGGCCAGGTAATTGACTCCCAGATCAGCCAAACAAAGCACTCTTTGTCTCTCATAGTTACTGAATATAATGGAAAATTGGTTGTCTTTTCTACAATTGCTAAATTTAGCATTGTAAAACGGTATTTCTCTACCAGTTAGCTTCAATTGACATGGGGATTCCAAGATAGTTTCTCATTTATTATGATTCCTAAGTATTTCGCATCTTTAGTTTGGGTTAGTTCTTTTCCATGAATGAAATATTTTGAATTTATTTGTTTCTTTTTCTTTGTTACTCTTAGCAGTTGACATTTTTCTGGGTGGAAGGACATACTCCAGTTAGTTTCCCATTTCTTAAAGAGTGGCGTTACATTGGCTAATTTCCAATCCTGGGGCACTTTACCCTGGTTTAGAGAGGCTTGAAAAAGAACTACAAGGATTGGGGACAGTTCATTGCTTAATTCTTTTAATAACCTGGCAGGTAATTCATCTGGGCCAGTAGCTTTGTTTATTTTTAAGTTTTTTAGGAGTGAATGTATACCTATCTCATCTACAGTTATGTTACCTATTTCTTCCAATTTATTTAAATTTATTGAAATTTCCTTGTTGCCTGAGGCAGAAAATGATGATGCAAAATATTTGTTAAGGATATTAGCTTTAGTTTCATTATCATTATAGGTTTTATTATTTATTTGAGCCTTTTAGTGTGGCTATACCTGAAGGCTCCATTTTTTTTGATTTGATAAAGGACCATAAGTTTTTATTGTTATCTTTAGTTATCACATTGTTTATATAATTATTTTGGAGGTTACGGCTAAGTTTTTGTGTCAAGTGTTTAATTTTTAAGTATTTTTTGTGTATCCTTTCTAAATTGGTAGCCTTAAATTTCTTAAATAAATTCTCCTTTAGTTTGCAATAATTCTCCGCCTCATTCCCGTAAGGATTTCCCGTATTATGATCAACTGGTTATGAAATTTAAAAAATTGCGTAAAATCCATTTATAATATTATTGTCATACTAACTTCATTTTTTAGGCTAAGAATGGTTATTTTACGCATCCAAAACACTGTTTTGAGTTAAATACTATATTTACCTGTAGTTTAGTACTGTAATTTTTATAATTAAGTATAGGAAAATCGCATCTTCAAAAAAAACCCTGTTAAAAACTACCAAAAAACATTGCGAATCGAGCGAAAACACTTGCGCGGGCAATGGCCGCCATTGCCAGAAGTCGAATACATCATTTTTCAATCATTGAAGAGTTTTTACTTTCTGAGATCTCATTTCTAACGAGAGTGGTATCTAGGGACGCTTTAGGGATAGCGGGCAGGGGCGCATTACAACGCTTTGCTACTTTAAGAGTTAAAATAATAATACTTTTACAAGATATTTTACTAACTGCACAAATGAGACGCCAAGAAAAGAGGACTTTTATCTATCTAAAGCAGTGTTTGTATTTAATCCTCAAAGACTTAGTTATTTTTAAATCCTTTATATTAACTTGTGGTGTCTGAGCCCTTGCTGAAAAAACATTGGATCAATTTTAACCCACTTCCTCGTAAGCTAACGAGCTGAAATTTTGCAGACAGACTCGTGCCAATGATAAAAATGATGTATCAAAATTTCAGATTGACCGAATGTACTGTAACTGAATTTTTAAATTATTTTATTTATCTGTATGTATCATGTTAATTTTTGAGATGGAGTGTCGTGGTGTATTATGTTCAACAACCTTTCATTTCGCGCAATAATGTGAGCATTACATTGACAATACTTTTTAAAAATATATTCACGATCGGTGCGCATTATATTAAACATGTTTTACGACACATAACTAGAATTTTGTATTTTCGGATTGTTTTGCCCTGCGTATTATAAGGAACATCTTTAAATTTATGTCTTGTATATAAAGGATTTATAGTCAAAAACTTGTTTTTTTACGGGTTTTTAAAAAAATAATTGTTTTTCTTTTAATATTTATTAAACTATTGTAATTAAAGTTTGAAAGTGTTTGATAAAATTTTAGGAAACTTTATCTTCAGAGTTCCAACGATGCATTCCCCACAGCCATGCACATTGCTGTAGCCCAAGAAGTAAATTCAAGGTTGCTACCTGCTATGGATTTGCTGTTATCTTCTTTAGAAACTAAAGTTGAAGAATTTAAAAACATTATCAAAATTGGCCGCACACATTTACAGGTAGCAATAAATTATTTAGACCAGTTGAAAATAATGGTAACATTTGACCCTATCAGTCATGCATAACACCAGGTTTATTCAAATTATATAATGTTAAAATAAGAAGAAGAAAAAATGGTCACTCCATATTAACATGTTATGTTAAAATCTTGTTTAAATACCAGGATGCAACACCGCTGACCCTTGGCCAAGAATTCAGTGCATATTGGCAACAGGTCAAATATGGTAAAGAAAGAGTTCTAGCTACATTCCCGAGGCTTCTGGAGCTAGCAATGGGTAAATAGTGATGCGCTAGATATTCATCACTAGGGTCATTGAAAAGCCTCAGATAAAGCAAGTGATTTTAAAATTAATTTTAACTTTGCTTTTAAACATAGTTCAATATAACCTAACAGAGGAGCTGCTAAAAAAAACAATTTATCTCTTAGTTAAATTAATAGAAACTCCTTGTGAGCAAAATGAATTCACGTTGCAATGCAGAAGAGTATTTCAAAAATTATTTGAGTCATTTCGATATATGTTCAGGTGGAACTGCTGTGGGGACAGGGCTCAATGCTAGGATAGGATTTGCTGAAAAAGTAGCTGCCAGTATAGCTGATTACACTGGTAAGTAAATCAATACTAAAAATCAGTTGTTTGTTTTTACTGGTATACAGCTGCTGTTCAGGTGACATTTGATTTTGACAGTGGTATAAATGAGATTCCTTGTCAAATTAATTCATGTAGATCAGTAGTTCCCAAAGTGGTCCCTACGGACTGCCAGGAGACCCTGGTACCATTCAGAGGATCCGTGGAAAATTAAAACTGATTTGGGGGTCCCTGAACAACGTCAGGGCCACGGTGCACGCAAAGTTTAATATAAATTTGTGATCCATTTTTTTAATTATGGACATTAAATAAATAACAATAAGTAAATAAATAACATCTTAGGTGCTATTATTCAATTTTCTTTTACCTAGAAAATCGGGTTAAACTATGGTAATTTCAAAAGCTATAACCAATCAAAATACTTGGTTTATTGAAAGGTAAAGTTAGATGTGTAAGTAATGAGGAATTCCTACAACTAGGCCAGAAAATAAAAAATTTTAACGTGAACCAACAAGGGATGCAAAGTTGGGTAATTTTTGACATGTCGTGAAGTTATTATATTTATCTAAAAATCTAAACCATATCCTATCATTAAATATTTTTGTCAAAATATTTATATAATATATTAGTTAGTACTGAAAATTCAATTTAAAGAACAAACATTGCTCACTGATATCAGTTTGGAATTGATAAAGTTGTTAACATCAAAAAGAATATCATTTTTACTCTCAAAATGTTCCATGGATTATATTGCTACCAAGCAATCAGTGTAAGTGAAATAGTTTGAAGTATATTACAAAGGTCTACGGTATAATTTATAATCAATTTATTTTCACCCTAAATTCATTTGTTGCAGTCTAGAATTTTGTTTTTAAAGTTTTGAATATTTTCTTAGCAATAGAAACTATAATGCATATCTGGACTAGTTATTGGTGACTTTGTTGTGTACTATGTGCATCTTTTAGGAAATAAAATAAAATTCTGTTCATAGATAATAGAAAGAATCTCCTCTTTCGTTTACAAACAAGAATTTAAAGTTTTTAAATGACCCAAAAAATGATTTATTTGATAACATTTAGTAAGTCCTTGTTTAACTTATTAAAATCCTGTTCACAATTATTAATCCAGATATTCTATTCAAATTCCCTCCATGTAAAGATTTGTTAGAGTTACACAAATATAATTAAAGTTTCCAAAGTACTCCCCAGGTCTCCCTTTTGTGACGGCAGCCAATAAATTTGAGGCTCTTGCTGCCCATGATGCAATGGTGGAGCTCCACGGAGCACTGAATGTCTTTGCCTGCAGTTTGATGAAGATTGGCAATGACATCAGGCTGCTGGGTTCTGGCCCTCGCTGTGGTCTGGGTGAGCTGACTTTGCCAGAAAATGAACCCGGAAGCAGTATTATGCCAGGTAAGAGGTGATACAAATGTTTAAAATGATTGATCCTTCATCAATGCTCTGTGCCGTCCATGTTTGACCTTAGGTTAAATCCTTTTTTCTCCCTGCAGGTAAAGTTAATCCCACACAGTGTGAGGCATTAACAATGGCTGCTGCTCAGGTCATGGGCAACCAAACGGCCGTGTCCATAGGGGCAAGTCAGGGGCACTTTGAGCTCAACGTCTTCAAACCTCTGATTGTCAGCAACGTCCTGCGGTCTGTTAGGCTGCTGGCAGATTCTTGCGTCTCGTTTTCGAGGAATTGTGTCGTGGGGATCGTTGCCAATGTTGCCAGAATTAACCAGCTTAGGGATGACTCCCTGATGTTGGTCACCGCCCTAAACCCATACATCGGCTACGACAAGGCAGCCAAGATAGCCAAGCTGGCCCACCAGGAGGGGGCTACGTTGAAAGAGGCAGCGTTAAAACTTGGCCTGGTCACTTCAGAGCAGTTTGACCTGTGGGTCAGACCCGAGGAGATGTTAGGTCCCAAGTGATCCATCAACAGACATTTTGCCTTGGGTTTACATCATCCTGCCTCATAGCCTGTCTCCTGCCATATCATATTATCATATTTGTTGCACACCAAAATGTGATTCACTGAACCTTAGTTCTATTTACTCCGAGTCTCAATTAGATGTTTTATCAAATGAATGAATTCCAGTGATGCTTGTGTTGCCTGAAAGTCAGTTTTATCTTATGTTTTGTGCTAAATTTTGTTGGTCCGGGGCAAATTAAAATATCTTGTATGCATAGTTGCACAGCATTTATATTTGCGTGCATTTATTGCTCTTGTATCACTTTGAAAGACATAGAAATGTTAGTATATTGTAGCGGTGGTGGGTAACTAATTTCTTCAATAACAATGTAGGTTATGTTTTTGTCTTGTTTAAACTTCTTGTCACCTTTATTCTTTTACAACTAAACAATTCAGTGCTCTAAGTTTGTAATGACTCACATATCTGCATTCCACGTGTGTTTAGTTCAAGCAGTGCCATAATAGGCCACTAGGGTTGATGTTAAATACAAGATGATCCTTTGCTGATTTCTCTGTTAGAGCCAACATACGATCTCATCTTCAGTGGCAGACTGTAAGCACAAATAATTTCTAAATAAAGTGAAGTTTTTGGGGGGTTTTTATAATAAAAATTAATATTTCTGATGGTGATTAATAATGAGTATGTTTAATTCTTGTCTTGAATAAATGTACATTCCAATGATTATTATCAAATCTTAGGCTTATATAAATAATATAATAACAAAAATATTAGGTCTATTTATAGGAACAATGTTGTATTAGTATGAAATTTTGTTAAAATAAAATATGACAATTCTTTTACTTGGAGTAATTTTCATTTTAAAAAACAACACAACTTGTTAAATTTTTATTAAGTTTTATTTTAATTTATTTTAAACTTTTAAATAATCTGATAATGTAGTGTTCTGTCTTTTACATTTAGTAAAAATTGAATTAATTCATCATTTTCTATTATATACAGTCGAACTCAGTTAGGTCGACGGCTTAGGGGTTTGCCGAAAAGCGCCGAGATAATAGGGTTGGTGAGATAACCGAAATGAGATAAGTGGGTTCGACTGTATATAAATTAATAAAGGAAGGCAAAAGACTGATACTTGAACTTTATTTGCAACTATGAAAAGGTTTTGACATTTTAATATTTGTAAGCATTTGAACGTGTATGGAGGGGGGGCACTCCACTGGCTGAAACTTTCATTGGATGACACTCTCACCTGATGAAAGTCACATCTTGACACCCTCACGTGATGAAAGTCACATCTTGACACCCTCAACTGGTGAAAGTCACATCTTGACACCCTCACCTGATGAAAGTCACCTCTTGACACCCTCACCCGGTAAAAGTCACCTCTTGACACCCTCACCTGGTGAAAGTCACCTCTTGACACCCTCTCCCAGTGAAAGTCACCACCTGACACCCTCACCTGGTGAAAGTCACCTCTTGACACCCTCACCTGGTGAAAGTCACCTCTTGACACCCTCACCTGGTAAAAGTCACCTCGTGACACCCTCACCTGGTGAAAGTCACCTCTTGATACCCTCTCCCAATTAAAGTCACCACCTAACACCCTCACCTGGTGAAAGTCACATACTGACACCCTCACCCTGTGAAAGTCACATCTTGACACCCTCACCTGTGAAATTCACCTAATGACAGCCTCACCTGGTGAAAGTCACCTAATGACAGCATCACCTGGTGAAAGTCACCTAATGACAGCATCACCTGGTGCAAGTCACCTAATGACACCCTCACCTGATGAAAGTCACCTAATGACAGCATCACCTGGTGAAAGTCACCTCTTGACACCCTCACCTGGTGAAAGTCACCTCTTGACACCCTCACCTGGTGACAGTCATCTAATGACAGCCTCACCTGGTGAAAGTCACCTAATGACAGCATCACCTGATGAAAGTCACCTAATGACAGCCTCACCTGATGAAAGTCACATACTGACACTTCTCCAATGTTAACTTTATTGAGTTATACCAGACCTAAATGCAGCATTCAGGTGCAACTTAGCCAGGGCGCCTCAAGCTAAAGTTGACACAACAAGAGACTGAAGGGGGGAAGGAAAATGCAGAGGTAAGGCTAAATTTTCCACCATGAGTTTAACGCATTTTGTGACACCAATCCTTGTGTACCATTTATCAAGGATAATAGGGACCATGCCAAAATAACAAGATGAGCTCATATCCAAACATATGGTTGCTAGTAAAGGGAGGTAAACCATATTTTATGCCGTGATTGTTTTTATATTGTTAGCTCCCCTACTCAATATTTTAGTATTTTCGAACAAATACAATGTGTATTAAGAAAAAACTAAGTGTAAGAGACACACTTTTCTAAACAGACATACACTCTTCACATTCTAAATACTTGTGTCTCATAGTTTTATATTTTTTTATCGTTAAAATAAATTCGAGTTACGAATTAGAGGAAGAGGATAGCAGTGATATATACACAACGAGTGCTGGTTTTTAGATATTGTAGTCTTTTTTCAAATGTTTAACTTAAATTTAAAGTTGTAGCTATGCCATTGGAACAGGGGCGTAACTAGGGGGTAGCGGTGGGGGCGGGCCGCCCCGGGTGACATCATCAGGGGGTGACACCAGACCGTAAAAATCTATATATTCCCGTTATTTGGCACCGGAAAACTTGGAGGAGTTCTATGGGTTAAATCGTGAGAGGGTGACACCATGAGTTACCGCCCCGGGTGACACCATAACCTACCGCCCCGGGTGACACCAACCCTAGTGACACCTCAGAATTGGAATACACTACTAGAATTTTATGATAGTTTTGCTATTCAGATGAAGATCATAACTTATAATTTACATAATTAGGGGTTACTTGTTTGTCCCTGAAATTGTATCGTTAAAAAAGTCTTCTTTTTACTGTTTTACTGAATTACTGACTGTTATAAAACAAGTGGACATTGGTTGTTGTTGTTTTCATTATGTAAAAAAAGCTTCTTTTTTTTTTTTAAATTTTCCTACTGAAATATTTTAATATCTTTTCTACTTCCATTTAAATTATTTTATTGATTCATAATTATTTGTGAGGTTGTTTTTTTTTTCCCTCACTCGTTATCACCCAAAACTTTTTACTGAATTTTTAAAATTGTATTCACTTGTTAAAATATGGAATTATATAGTAATGACGGAACAGACTGGTTTATAATTTTAAGTGGTTGGGTACTAAAAAAAACAGAGCCGCACGAATTGGATATGAACATAAAAATTTGTCTTTTTACCCCAAAGTCTCAATGACTCAATGTTTTTATGTTTGGCAGTGTTAGCTGTAGTGTTTTTATATAAAACAATCTTCCAATTTCAGTTGTTGGCTTTAGTGTCAACCAAGGCAAAAAAATATTATTTTCTTTAAAAATATATTAATTTTATAAAAGCATGTCTCCTCGACGAAAACAGCACCTGTCATACTAAGACTAAGACAAATGTTCCCCAAAAAGCCATTGAGACCCAACTAATGTTGCCATAATTTGAACGCCGAGACCATAGATATTTGTGTTAAATCTATAACCTTAATGGCTTCTCTAAGTACATGTGTCTCATACACAAATACATAACACGTTTCAAGTTTATTACATGGTGACCATGAACCTTTTAAATTCATAATTGGCATGTGCTCACTGAAAATCACTGCAGTTATTTGGGCACTGTGACTATTCCTCTACTATTGTGATAACTATATTTTCTCTTCTGTCAGGTGTGCCAAAATAAAACATTGAAAAACTACAGAAAGTACAAAATCCAACTCCCAGACTAGTTATTAAAAAACATGACCATATTACTCCGCTACTTTACTCACTTGATTGGCTACCTGTACAAGCCAAAATCGATTACAAACTGGCCGTGCTCTTTCACAATTTCTTTTCCGACTCATGCCCTTCCTATCTTACTGAACTTCTGTCGGTCTACTCACCCACTCGTCAGCTAAGCTCTTCTGCAGACACACGCATTATCTCTGTTCCTAACACACGCACTAAAAGATTTAGTGAAAGGTCTTCTGTTTGTCCTGCCAAACAATGGACTGTTCCTAACACACGCACTAAAAGATTTAGTGAAAGGTCTTCTGTTTGTCCAGCCAAACAATGGAATTCTCTACCATTACACAGCCGTAGTATTCCAACTACCAAGTCCTTCAAGATTGCACTTAAAAGTCACATCTTTTTAAAATTTATTTTCAAAATTAATTTTTAAAAATTATTAATTTTTTTAATGATTTACGTAGCTTATAAGTAACGCATTGTCATGTATGTGGCTGTTATGAATACAATGTTTATTAAATAACTATATGTATTTTACAATCTTCATGTAAAGCGCTGTAAGCCTAGTCCTTACTGTGAAACAGCGCTGTATAAATTTTCAATTTATTATTATATTGGTGTACTAGTGTTGTTGTAGATATATCTCTAGTGTTGCCATATCTCTCCTGTCGCAACTATTCTACTGTTGTTATTCTACTGTTTGTATAATGCTACTGATTTTGACGCCAGGTCCTTCCCCTCCC
>MUZC01000093.1:437731-462323 GCA_002072015.1 Radix auricularia | reverse complement strand
GTCAGCATCGGAGGAAGGATCATAACTAACTTACGCTTCGCCGATGACATAGACGGCCTAGCTGGCAGCGAGGACGAACTAAAAGAATTCCTTGCAAAGCTAGAGAAGACGTCATAGGCCTATGGCATGGAAATTAATGCAGAAAAGACCAAGGTCATGGCAAATAAGAATTTCACAAGTGAAATACGGATAAACGGTCAAAAACTCGAGGAGGTCCCTACCTTCAAATATCTAGGGGCTGTAATATCCGATGAAGGCTCAAAACCAGAAATTCTTGCCAGAACGGCCCAAACAACTGCAGCACTAAGCAAACTGAAAAACATCTGGCAAAGCAAGAAGCTCTCCCTGAGATCAAAGATTCGACTAATGCGCTCTCTGGCGATGTCAGTCTTCCTCTATGGTTGTGAGGCTTGGACGCTCACCGCAGACCTCCAAAAAAGAATTAGTGCGCTTGAGATGAGATGTTTTCGAAAGGGTATTAAACATCTCCTACACGGCGCACATCACGAACAAAGCGGTCCGCGACAAAATAAGTGCTGTCATTGGCCCTTACGAGGACCTTCTCACCTCAATTAAAAAGAGGAAACTACGATGGTACGGACACGTGTCAAGATCTGGAGGTCTCTCAAAGACGATATTGCAAGGCACAGTCCAGGGAAGAAGGAAAAGAGGCAGACCAAGGAAGAGTTGGGAGGACAACATCAAAGAGTGGACCGGCCTTTCATTTAGCGATTCCCAGAAGACAGCTCAGAACCGTGACACTTGGCATGAGTTAGTGCGCAGCTCAAAATGGTGCCCCAACGACCCAGCGTCGGGTTAAGGGATAGTTCAAGTTCAAGTTCAAGCTATATACTAATTGAAAATAAATAAATCATCTATTTCCCGTGTAGGTAGAAGCATGAAACTGAAGAAATGTGTTGAGTTTAATCTCCCGACGATAATTGGCAAAAGATAATATTAAATTTCCCACTCATGGGGGCTGGGGCCCCAAAAACGATTTTTTCATTAAATGAGCTATATAAATATTAAAAATCACCAATTCTCCTATTTTCCGAGTAGGTAGACTCATCAAATGTTGGAGAGTTTATAAATACACTTTCACGATGCTAGCAGGTGAAATAATTTTTAAAGTATCTCTTACTGGGGGGCTGGGGGCCCAAATTTAAAAACTAAAATCACTATTTCTTCCATTCACGATGCAGGTGGAGAGCATGAAACTTTAGGAAGTTGTTGAGTTTAATCTCCCGATGATAATTGGCGAAAGAGAATGTTAAATGGCCACTCATAGAGGTACGGGAGCCCCCCCAAAATGGGGCCCAATAAACCCCCCCCCTTATATGAGCTATTTACAAATTGCAAATCATTAATTCTCCTATTTCCCGTATAGTTTGACGCATGAAACTTTGTAAATTTTTTGAGTACATGCTTCCGGTGATAATTGTCAAAAGAGAATGTTAAATTTCCAACTAATAGGGGCCGAGGCCCCCAAAACATTTTTTCTTTATATGAGCTATATAAAAATTGAAAATCACTAATTCTCCTATTTCCCATATAGGTAGAAGCACGAAACTTTTGAAATTTTTTGAGTATAAGCTCCCGACAATTGGCAAAAAGAATGTTAGAATTCCCTCTAATTGGATAACGGGGGCCCAAATATATTTTTTCTTATATTAAAAACCAACTTATCACTAATTCTCCCATTTTCCAAGTAGGTAGGAGCATGAAACTTTGAATAATTGTTAAGTACCCTCTCAGGACAAATGTTGGTGTAAAAGAATTTTGAAGTACACATTCATGGGGGCCGGGGCCCCAAATACGTTTTTTTTTTCTTATATGAAATTTTATAAAAATTGAAAGTCACTGATTCTCTTATTTCTCGAGTAGGTAGACTCATGAAACGTTGGGGTATTGATAATTACACTTTCACGGTGGTAGCAGATGAAAACATAGTTTAAAATATCTCTTACTGGGGGCCGGGGGGCCAAATGTAGTTTTTTTCCTAATATAAACTATATAAAAACTACACATAACTAATTCCCCCATTCTCCATTTAGGTAGAAGCATGAAACTTTGGGAAGTTGTTGAGTACAATCTCCCGATGAAAGTTGGCGAAAGAGAATGGTAAATTTCCACTCACAGGGGGCCGGGGGCCAAAATATAATTTTTTCTTATATTAAAAACCGACTCATCACAAATTCCACAATTCATCGTGTAGGTAAAAACATAAAACTTTAGGAAGTTGTTGGGTACCCTCAAAACGACGAAAATTGGCGTAAAATAATTTTTAAATGCACACTCATGAGGGCCTGGGCCCAAAAAAACGTGTTTTTTCCTTAAACGTGCAATAAAAATTTGAAAATCAATAATTCTCCTATTTTCCAAATAGACAAACGCATGAAACTTTGGGGGTTTGTTAACAACACTTCCACGATGGTAGCAGGTGAACAATTATTAAAAACATTCTTTATTGTGGGCTGGGAGGCCAAAATGTAATTTTTCCCTAATATTAACTATATAAAAATTAAAACGCACTAATTCTCCCATTCCCCATGTAGGTAGAAGCATAAAACTTTAGGAAGTTGTTGGGTACCCTTTCACGACAAAAATTAGCGTAATATAATTTTAAAATGCACAATCATTGGGGCCGGGACCTCAAAAACGTGTTTTTTCCAAATATGTGCTATATAAAAATTGAAATGCACTATTTTTCCTATTTCCCTAATAGGTAACGCATAAAACGTTGGGGATTTTTAAAATACACTTCCACGATGGCAGCAGGTGAAATAATATTTAAAATATTCCTTGGTGGGCGCTGGGGGCCAAAATATAGTGTTTTTTTAATGCACTCACTCACTTATCACTAATACTCCATCTTCCCGCAGCAAAGCACGGGAAAATTGCTAGTTACATATATATTTGAATATCTTTAACATTTGTTCATACATTCTATAAAATAGTAAATGTGGAGTAATTATTGCTGTTACAGATAGAAAAATATAAGTTTTCTGTCAACGACTTAATAATAATAATAAATTGATAATTTATATAGCGTTGTATCCCAGCAAGGAGCCGGACTCACGGCGCTTTACATACATGGAGATAACAACACTAACACATATATTAATTAAATAAACATTCATATCATACTAACCACATAAATGACAATACGTTATGCATCAGCTACAGTGGCGTAGCTAGAAGGGGGCAGTGGGGGCGGTCCGCCCTGGGCGGCAATCACTCAAAGGGCGGCATTTGTTTGCATTTGAGAATTAAAGCGATTTCCGAAAAAAAACAACTTTTCATTTGAAGGGGGAAACAAAAATAATCTAACTTTTGAGTTTTAATTAAAGGATTCGTGCAACATTTGTGTTATTACATAGTAATTGGTATAACTAACGCAAAACCGTTAAAAATTTAAAATCGCTCAAAAAAGGGTAATAATTTGTAAAGAAAACTGCACAAAAAACAACACATTACCGCTGGTCAGAATATATATGTAGTATTAATATAGCCACGAGAGTTTTTGCGCGGAATTTCGACATGAGCAGAATGATGCACTAACAAGTACCTACATGACATGGTGGTTGTAATATTGTGTTTTACTTGCAAAAAGTAATTTAAATTACTGTTTCAGATTTCATAAAATTATTGTAAGGAAACTTATTAAAAATTAAATTTACTTTGTTTTTGTTGCATTAAAGTAGCACATATAGCTTGTGTTTTTCATTAAAATACGGTTTTTCATTAAAAATGAACGGTTATTAATTTCTCTGTTAATAAACACCACAATGACATAAATAATTCCTAAAAAGACATACTTAAAAATTCCAAGCGTCTTGAAAAAACATCTGAAGTTACTAGTAAAACGAGATCAGATGCTGGAATTTTACTCAGTTCAATGCAATCTTTTTCTTTTCTATGATATCTCAATTTATGGGAACACGTCTTTTTTAAATTAATGCAAACCCATTTCATGGGACAAAGATTTGTGCTAATACAGAACGCTGTTACAGAGACTTGGAGATATCGTTTGCATACCGAGTTAAAATAAGAAAAATATGAGTGGGGAAAATTCCTGTTCTATCTTTAGAGAAAAAAGTACGAGAAATGTTTTTAGCCATAGAATCTAAATGTAATTATAAAAGAAAATAAAAGAATGCGGTGATGAGTAATAAGTCCTTGCAAGAAAATATTCGTGTATAATACCATCAAGCCTACTAAGCGAAGAATTTGAACATCAAATACATTTCTTTATTTTTCTACTGATAAAGCATTGTTCGAGATTGAAAGATAAAGGATTCAAGTTTTTATGGCAGTACACGGGGCCGGTCTTAGCAATTGCGGGCCCCTATGCTTAGTATGCGAAAAGGATTTCGTGGGCCCCAGTTTGGGTAGGGATAAGGTATTAATAAGGATAATAAGTGAAAATTAAGATAGGTGGGGCCTATGAAAGCGCGGGGCCCACTGCAATCGCATACGTTTCAGTAGCCTAAGACCAGCCCTGCTTGTACCTACACTACAAGAAGAGGATTTATGTTTTTTAAAAAACGGGGGGAAATGACCCCTTGATCTATTCAAATATTTTCAACAGTAAATATTGGAAAATTCTTTACCCAACAAAGCTAAGTGCTATCAGTGTATCTAGTTGTGAAAGGAGTTTCTCCAAACTGAAGTTGAAAAAAATATATATTCGCTCCACGGTAAGTGATTTAAGACTAATAAATCTTGCAATATTGTCCATAGTTCAAAATATTATAAATAATTTAAATTTTGTTAACACGATTATTCTACTATGAAAGTATAAATAATACAAAATATGTTTACATACACATTTTTTTTTAATTAAAAGAATTAATATATTTATTAATAAAAAATAAAAGCATATCCATTGTTAATGTTTTTTGGAGCAAATTTGGAATATCTTTCGTCTTATTTGAGGGGGGGGGGGCTGCGATCTTATAACTTTTTTGTTGCCTTCATTACAATTATCTTGTATTTTTATAAATGTTTATTATAGGTCTATCATCTTATGCGGCTCTTTTAATTACTGCTTACATAAATAGGGCATGCAATGGTAAAAATGTTCCCCACCTTTTACAATGTACTTCCTTTATTTTATCACCCGCATACATCTGGTATTTTCTATTTGAAAATGAGCATGTTTAAAATCATTTTTTGGTCATTTAAATATGTTTTTAGTTTATATCGTAACATAATCTTATATCGTAACATAAGTGAAACTACGTAAACGTCAATGAATAAAGTGTCGGTAATCATATATTTCAGTGTAAGCTTTATTCAAAGTTGCGCGTTTTAAATGACGTCAAATTTGTGGACCCCCCCCCCCGTGTGTGACGTCTTTTATGGATTCCCCTAAAAGGGCGGCATATTGGAGACCACCCCGGGCGGCAAAAGTCCTAGCTACGCCACTGATCAGCTATGTTAATCGTTAAAAGAAATGTTGTTTCATCAATTCTGAAAATAAATTTTGAAAAGATGTGTCTTAATTACAGTCTTGAAGGATTAAGTAGTTGAAATACTACAAATGTGTAATAGTAGAGAATTTCATTGTTTGGCTGCACAAAAAGAGAATGACCTTTCGCCAAATGTTTTAGTTCGTGTCTTAGGAACCCAGAGAATGCGTGTGTCTGCAGAAGAGCGTTGCTGACGACTAGGTGAGTAGACCGACAAAAGTTCAATAAGATAGGAAGGGCATAAGTCAGAAAAGAAGTTGTGACACAGAACGGCCAGTTTGTAATCAATTCGAGCTTGTATGGGTAGCCAATGAAGTGAGTAAAGTAGCGGAGTAACATGGTCATGTTTTTTTGCCTTAAGAAACTAATCTGGCAGCTGAATTTTGAACTCTCTGTAATTTTTCAATGCATTGTTTTGGTGCACCTGACAGAAGAGAATTGCAGTAATCAATACGAGCTAGAACAAGAGCACAGACTACAGTTTGTTGCACTATCTGTTAAGCATTGACGGATTCAACTTATCTGACGAATGGCAATATAGACAGAGCGACAGATGTGATTGATAAAGTTGTTGGTAGACATGTTGTCAGAAATAATGTAGCCAAGATTCCTAGTCGATGCTTTGAACAGTATATCAGAACTAGCCACCTGAATAGAATTAGGAAGAGTCAAAGTACTGCGGGATTTATTGTTGCAGGATAGTATCTTGGTAGGTTAACGAGAGTGCATTAGCGAAGTGAAAGATTTTAACGAGTTTAGTGAGTTAAAACATGATCAGATTTTGTAGACACGCCCCTGAAATTAGGGCAACTTTAATTGTCTAAAAGTTTGTCAATATTAAAATTGGGACTAAATTTATGCTCCCAAATTTAGGACTATTACATTTTATTCAAACGAGACTGGTATTGGGGCCAGGTTTGTCGACATTAAACATGGATGAGTGGAAAGTTATGAAACAGATTAATTTAGATGTTTTATTATGATTGAAGACGTTGTTGGTTCTAAAGTTGTTCTAATGTTATTCTGATGTTGTTGTTCTAATATTGTTGTTCTAATGTTGTTGTAATAATGTTGTTGTTCTAATGTACCGACATCTGAGCCTGCTATTAAATACAAACCACCAAACCTATTAAGTCTTAAGAAACACCTGACACTATGACCCCAAAAAAACGTTGGGGAGGGGAGGGTTTGACAGGTCTTTCAATTTACAAGACAAAGAAATGTACCCTTCGAGAGATAAGTTTCTTAATTGTGATGATAGTAACTGCACCCAGGACAATGTATAAAATTAGTTTTCTTTCTTCTTGTCCTGTCAGATTTTTTGTCCTCTTTCCCCAAGATTGTAGCGGCCATGTTTCTTACATCTCTTAACCTTTCACCCCCCCCCAATCCCATTTTCTTCTCGTCTATTGTACATCAAGAACTATGTCAAAGGCAAGGCGGTGTAGCCTACACGTTTACCGTTGTAAGAACAGGCGGGTTTGGTGGGGTGGTCCAAGGGTCAGTCTGCATTGTTTCATGCCCGCTTTTTTGTGATACTGACCTCAGGTCACTCGAGGGTGAGAAAGAAAGACGAGACAAAAACTGCCAACAAAAGATCTTGGCTGCTAGTTGAATGACATGCAGTGGTGTGAGGGCAGGGCCAAGAACTCAGTACAAGGTCCTGCGATGGTAAGGGAAAGATGAAAGGTGGTTGAGGCCTGTCTGTAGTAGACATACTTTTTGATGGGGGTGCTGGGCTACCGCAATGGTGGTATGGGGTGGTGGGCTCCCTCCTTGTGGGTGTTGGGGGTGGCCTCCCCCCCCCCGTGGCACTCTTCCACTACTAAACACACCATGCAAGCCACCTCAACACAACATAAATAGAATTCTCTATCATCACACATTAACAACATTCCAGCCAACTTACAAGTTAATTTAAAGAATAAACGTAGATAATGTACACTGTGATGGCATTATGTGTTGTAATCATGAGATGTATTCTTTATTTTTTCATTGAATGCATTGAGTATTATATGTGTATGTGTAGTGCTGTGAGCCCAGTTACTGTTGGGATACAGCACTATATACATTAACAAATTGTTCTTAAAGAACACCTCCACACAATCTAAAGATAATCAATAAAAACGTTCAGACCACCTGCCCTCAAACAATACAATCAAAATACATCAAACAAACAAGCTACAAAATACATCCAACAAACAAGCTACAAAATACATCCAACAAACAACCTACAAAATACATCCAACAAACAACCTACAAAATACATCCAATAAACAACCTACTAAATACATCCAACAAAACAACCTACAAAATACATCCAACAAACAAGCTAAAAAATACATCCAACAAACAAGCTACAAACAACATACAACAAACAAACTGCAACCAATATCCAACAACCTACAACCAACATCCAACAAACAACCTACATCCAACACCAATTCACAATCTTCATATAGCCCCAACCCCAAAATATAACACACAACCTACACCAACCTGTTGAAAACCTGCTCGTGAACAATCAATGACCTGTCCACGAGCGACGAATGACCTGTTTACGATCAACCAATGATCTTTTCTACGATCAAACAATGAACTTCTACGATCAACCTATAATCTTTTCTACGATTAACCAATGACCTTCTACGATCAAACAATGATCTTTTCTACGATCAACCAATTATCTTTTCTACGATCAACCAATGATCTTTTCTACGATCAACCAATGATCTTTTCTACGATCAACCATGACCTTCTAAGATCAACTATGACCTTCTACGATCTACCAATGACCTTCTACGATCAACCAATGACTTATCTGTAAGCAACGAATGACCTGTCCACGAGCAACTATTGACCCACACTCAGCAGACCTTTATAAAGATAGGTAAACGTGAAGGAATCCTTGCACTTTACGTTTTTGAAATTAAACCCAAATAACCCTCGTCATAACCCTCGTAATTTGGCTAAAGTGGAACTTGATTGTATGATTACAGTGAGTCACCGAAGCCATGACAGAACGAAACAATAGACTCCTGCCATTTTTCCAATGAGTCAATCCCCCACCAACTTAACATTCCCACGGTCCACAAATTTAACTCGCGAACAGAAAACTTATATTCCAATTAGAGTTTTTTTTTTAGAAACCTTTCCGTGTCAAAACGAGGCTTCCTTGAAATTTCCCGTATCTTGAGCACCGTAGATGTGAACAAGTGGCGATGAAGCTCATCTCCGTAACGAAACAATGGATCACAGTGACATGAGCTGATAGCTATCGCCCAGACAATTAACACGAATGCACAGGAAACAGCAAACGACGGGAAACTGGAGAATCTGGCACGTACGTCAGTGCAAAATGGCGCCCCGGACTGGGGTAGGGTGAGGGGCTGCATGTCGGCGTCACAAAGTTCATTTCAGGAATGGAGTGGGTCACGTGACCAAAAGAACTGTTGGTGACCTTGAAAACCTGCTTCAAGCGAAAGTCAATTGGGGTTGACAACTAGTGGAAGTTAAATTTCGTCTCAAAGTACAAATTAGCTGTCGGGTGATGGGGTGAACCTGTGGTCTTTGATAGGATCAACGATATGCCAATAGCAGCAGAGAGCCGCAATATAAACTTTATTGTTATAGGCGGGCAGCGTATATATTTTGTCTTCTTTAATTACAATTTACATCGTATAAAATATGAATTAATGATATTATAACTAGGGACCAACCGTAAGCCGCTACGGACATTCGCCCCGGCCGGATATCGGGTTTTTCGGAAATATTCGCCTCGGCAAATAGTCCCCACGCAAATAGCCAATTATCTATTCTAAAAATACCTAAAAATATAATTTTGGTATTTAATAAATAGCAAAATTAGTATACTTACAAATTGTTAAAAATGTAACGAGTGCAAAAAAAAAATTATAGAAATATATACGTTGAAATTACAACGATATAAGGGACTACACTAATTTGGTACGACAATTTCCTGTTTACTTCTAACGATTAGTGCCCCGCCGCCATATTTAAAATTTAAACTATTTAAATATCGAATAAAATAATAAAATAAATTCAAAATAATGGAAATAAATTAACTAAAATTAGCAGCGACTAAAAGTTGCAAAGTAAATAAGTAAAATAATAACAAGAGAAGCCAAATTTACAAGTAATATATAATGAATTTATTGTTTTAAATTTTAAGAAAGTAATAGCCCCTTCTCTGGCCATAATTATAATATTATTGCACTTTGCATGAGGAGTGTAGACGGTGGTAAAGTAAATAATAAAAAAAATACAGTCAATAATAATTTAATAAACCAAATTGAATGCCTACAATTAAAAATTTTGCGGAAAAAAAGGACAGCTAAAAATACAAGGTGTTTATGGTTTTGCGAGAAAGCAATCGCTATTCGTTTTCAAATCCGAAATTAATTAGAATTTCCGATTTTCTTTTAACAACCTTATTACTCTGATTCTTAATTGGACCCGGCAAATAGTACATCTAACTATTCAGATTTGATACCCGGTAGAAAATGTCTACCGGGTTGGTCCCTAATGATTACCATATAATTGTCATTTCACTTCACATTCTGTTACACATGTACATTACATTTTAAAATGCTATCTCAAACAGTTTCTAATTTGATAAGATTTTACTATTCATTTTTAATTCAACAACCTGTCAAAATAACTATAAAGAAGTAGGAACGCAATTGACATACGAGCTGACCATAGAATACAAATATAATTAATGAGAGGTGTAACGTATTGTCATTTATGTAGTTAGTATGATATGAATGTTTATTTAATTAATATATGTGTTATTATCTCCATGTCAAGCGCTGTGAGCCCGGTTCCTTGCTGGGATACAGCGCTATATAAATTATCAATTTATTATTATTATTATTATTATTATTATTATGTAACTGTTCACAATTTCTGATAATTATCGTGAACCGTGGAACAAGTTTACTTGTGATTCGCATGACTGCATTCACTTTGCAGTCAGTAAACACCAATATGTTCTTAGACGCGTCTATTTTCATGCAAGAAAATCTGACTCACCGATCTATGTGGACCCAAATAGTGACAAAACTTTGGACTTTGGCAGCAAAATTTGTTTGTTTATTGTTGGTGTTTTTTTATTTTTTTTTTATTATTTTTTTTTTATTTTATATTAAAGTCTGGGTAGACCGCTGCTGGCAAACATCCATAAAACTCCAGCAGACGATCAGACTTGAACTTTTTGTACAGGTTGCTTCTATGTCAAGCAGCTCTAACTGTACATCCTCTAGGGTTGAATCTGTGCCGGAACTAAATTGTGAACTGAGGATATTTAAGAGTGTTTCCAGTTTCTTGAAGCTTTGAAATCTCCTTTCAAACTCCACAGCCAAGACATCCAATAGAGCCTGTACTTGTACTTGTGCTGTTTCCAGTACATCGGTACTGTCATCCAACGAAAGAGAGTACCACAAAAATTCTTTGCTTGCATCTAAAAGTTAGTAGTTTAAATTGCCCATTATTTTTTTAACCCGCCTGACTACCGTTCTTTATGATAGAGAAATGCTGTCAAATTGTGTTTTCTGTTCAGTACATATAATGCTTGCTGTATCCGACAAGCTGATAAACTCACTGTCGGAAAAAGATTTGTTCCGTTTTACAATCTTATCATGGTACAGCACGAAACTGGCTTCGGCTGCAGCATTTTGTATGAAAGACTTTTTGGTGAAAACAGTTTGCTGCCTCTTTAAATTACTAACCAATTCCTGGCAATTTCTTTTTCTCTATTTATATGTTAAATTGTGCCCAAAATCCAAATTAATTTTTTTCAACGTCTATTCGCTTTTAAATTGCAATTTTTAGGGCCGCGGAAATTATCTCGATTAATCGTTAAAAATTTTTAACGATTAACTTTTTTTAACGATAAATCATCCACCACTTATAAATGTACTGGAAGTCAAAAAGTAAAATATTTCAGCCGATAAATATAAACTAATTTCCGAACGATTACATTTTGATTTTTATCTATTGACCCACGTGACTGTTGAAAATGTTGATAAAGGTTATGTGTCCATTTAGTGACACAGTTTGCCTACCATGCAATGTTCCCTCTAAGTCTAAGCTTCGTTGGTCCGTGTGCAAAGTTTTTTTTTTTTTTAAAACTCGTGTGCAAAGCTGCACAACCTCCATTTTGTGTGCAATATTTTACAAAATTTGATTTTAAATTTCTGCGGCGTCGGTCAAATATCTGCGCAGCTTTTAAAAGGAACATTGCTACCGTGGTTCTAACACTTCGTTTACAAATCACCTGCAAACCAAACATTCACTACAGTGCCATAAATTTAAATTGAGACAATCTAAAGCTATATAAAAAAACTGTTCAGCTCGATTGGTTATACTGTCAATTAGATCCACTCATCACTTCAACCAAATAATGCCGATACTCTTGTCTGTTTGCCTTTTTGGTTAGAAGATGTCATATAAAGAAGACATTCCAGTGTTATTTTGATTTTCGACAAGAACGTTTAATGTGACTTATGACACCATAAATTTAAATTTTGGGTTTAATCGAAAATTAACGGTTAATTAATCTTTAATATTTGTCTAAAGTTAACGATTAAATTTAAATTAATCTTTAACAGCCCTACAATTTTTACAAAAACGCCGATATGTAAATCGTACACAAAAGCAACTTCCGGTTTAGATAAAATTCAGTTCCGAATAAGTATGTTAATAATTGATGACTAATAATCGCTAGTCATATCTGGAGCCATAAAATCGATTTAATATTCATACATTCGAGTCAAATAAAAAAAATCGGAATAATTTTTTTTAAATAGCGAAAGTTATCTATACTAATAAAAGGGAAAGCCCTGACTGACTGACTGACTCACTCACTCACTCACTCATTCATCACTAATTCTCCAACTTCCCGTGTAGGTAGAATCATGAAACTTTGGGAAGTTGTTGGGTACCCTCTCACTGTGAAAATTGGCGAAAAAAGAATTTTGAAAGTCTAACTCATGTGAGGCCGGGGGCCCAAAAACTTTATTTACCTACATCTCTAATTCTCCAACTTCCCGTGTAGGTAGAAGCATGAATCTTTAAGAAGTTGTTGGGGATTTTCTTAAGACAAAAATTGTCGAAAAAGAATTTTTAAATTCGCACTCATGGGGGCCGGGGCCCCAAAAATGTTTTTTTCCTTATATAAGCTATATACTATTTGAAAATCAATAATTCATCTATTTCCCGTGTAGGTAGAGGCATGAAACTTAAGAAATGTTTTGAGTATATGCCTCCGACGATAATTGGCAAAAGAGAATCTCAAATTTCTCACTCATGGGGGCTGGAGCCCCAAAAAAGATTTTTTCATTAAATGAGCTATAAAAACATTGAAAATCACCAATTCTCCTATTTTCCGATTAGGTAGACTCATCAAATGTTGGGGAGTTTATAAATACACTTTTACGATGCTGGCAGGTGAAATAATTTTTAAAATTTCTCTTACTGGGGGGCTGGGGGCCGAAATTTAAAAACTGAAAATCACTAATTCTTCCATTCCTCATGTAGGTGGAGAGCATGAAACTTTAGGAAGTTGTTGAGTTCAATCTCCCGATGGTAATTGGCGAAAAAGAATGTTAAATGCCAACTCATAGAGGCATGGGGGCCCAAATATAGGGGGGCCCCATCAAACTATTTTTCCCCTTATATGAGCTATTTACAAATTGCAAATCAGTAATTCTCCTATTTCCCGTATAGTTTGAAGCATGAAACTTTGTAAATTTTTTGAGTACATGCTTCCGATGATAATTGGCAAAAGAGAATTTTAAATTTCCAACTAATAGAGGCCGGGGCCCCCAAAACATTTTTTTTTCTTTATAAGAGCTATATAAAAATTAAAAATCACTAATTCTCCTATTTCCCATATGGGTAGAAGCATGAAACTTTTGAAATTTTTTTAGTACAAGCTCCCGACAATTGGCAAAAAGAATGTTAGAATTCCCTCTAATTGGATAACGGGGGGCCCAAATATATTTTTTCTTATATTAAAAACCGACTTATCACTAATTCTCCAATTTTCCGTGTAGGTAGGAGCATGAAAATTTGGGTAATTGTTAAGTACCCTCTCAGGACAAATGTTGGTGTAAAAGAATTTTGAACTACACACTCATGAGGGCCGGGGCCCCAAAAACGTTTTTTTTTCCTTATATGAGATTTATAAAAATTGAAAATCACTGATTCTCTTATTTCTCGAGTAGGTAGACTCATGAAACGTTGGGAAATAGATAATTACACTTTCACGATGTTAGCAGATGAAAACATATTTTAAAATATCTCTTACTGTTGGCCGGGGGGCCAAATGTAGTTTTTTTCCCTAATATAAACTATATAAAACTACACATAACTAATTCCCCCATTCTCCATTTAGGTAGAAGCATGAAACTTTGCGAAGTTGTTGAGTACAATCTCCCGATGAAAGTTGGCGAAAGAGAATGGTAAATTTCCACTCACAGGGGGCCGGGGGCCCAAATATAATTTTTTCTTATATTAAAAACTGACTCATCACAAATTCCACAATACATCGTGTAGGTAAAAACATAAAACTTTAGGAAGTTGTTGGGTACCCTCAAAACGACGAAAATTGGCGTAAAATAATTTTTAAATGCACACTCATGAGGGCCTGGGCCCCCAAAAAACGTGTTTTTTCCTTATACGTGATATAAAAAATTGAAACTCAATAATTCTCCTATTTTCCGAATAGGCAAACGCATGAAACTTTGGGGGTTTGTTAACTACACTTCCACGGTGGTAGCAGGTGAATAATTATTTAAAACATCCATTACTGTGGGATGGGGGGCCAAAATGTAGTTTTTCCCTAAAATTAACTATATAAAAAGTAAAAATCACTAATTCTCCCATTCCCCATGTAGGTGTCGTGTATCGTTGTCTAGGGTTTTAGGTCCCGAGGCTTACACTCCAACACTGTTGTACAATTAATGCAACTCAAGTCCTTTTCTCATCAGCAATCTTTATTTACATTCACAGACACTTGTCGACTATGTACACTTCTGGTCTTCTCACTCACACATATCTCCGTGTCTCTCAGTTACAATCTAGCCCCGCTGTATAGTCCTTCAGACCAACACGGCAGCTCTAACAGCTGCGGTATTCTCGTGTTCTGACACCGGTGACTTGTCTACACCCCACTGCTCTCTACAACATAACTCCTTGTCCGTCTCCCCACACATCGAGACACCCGAGTTATATATCCGTCGGCCTGGACAGACCTTGCGTGGCCTGAGCAATGCTCCACGTGAACTCCCCCCCCCCCCGTGAACTCGTTCACAGATCAAACATGAGTTTGTGACCAGTCAAAAATACAACTTTAAAACGCAGTGGTTCTCATACCCCTGACAGTAGGTAGAAGCATAAAACTTTAGGAAGTTGTTGGGTACCCATTCACAACAAAAATTAGCGTAATATAATTTTATAATTCACACTCATTGGGGCCGGGACCTCAAAAACGTGTTTTTTTCCAAATATGTGCTATATACAAGTTGGAAAGCACTATTTTTCTTATTTCCCAAATAGGTAACGCATAAAACGTTGGGGATTTTTTAAATACACTTCCACGATGGCAGCAGGTGAAATAATATTAAACATATCCCTTGGTGGGTGCTGGGGGCCAAAATATAGTTTTTTTATGCACTCACTCACTCATCACTAATACTCCATCTTCCCGCAGCAAAGTGCGGGGAAATTGCTAGTAAACAAATAAAATTAATATCCACAAAAAATCGCAACATGTACATGCCTTAGAGCGCACATTTTACTCTGGCGGGCTGCAATGTGGCCCGCGGGTCATAGGACTGAGTCTAAGGACATTTTCATGTGTCTTGTATTAGAATATTCTATAGACATGTTTATATGTCTTGTATTGACATATTATATATTTTAGACATGTTTATATTTCTTGTATTGACATATTCTATAGACATGTTTATATGTCTTGTATTAAATGAGTTTATAGACATGTTCATGTGTCTCGTATGAAAATATTCTTTAGACATGTTTATATGGTTTATATGTCTTGTTTTTATTGATTCTAGAGACCTATAATCCTATAATAATTTTAAATCTCAATTATGTACTAACGGACTCAACGTAGGGCTTAACGTATTATAGGGCTTTCCAGACGCGGGTTGATGGAGGCCAACATCACTGTCAACTGCCAGAAACTCAACGCAGTGAATCGTTTCACATACCTAGGCAGCACACTCTCTCAAAATGTCACCATCGATGACGAAGTGAACGCCAGAATTGCCAGAGCCAGCTGTCCTTTTGGCAGGTTGTACCCAAATGTCTGGAACAGCAGATGCATTACCATCCAGACCAATGTGAAAGTACATAGGGCAGGGGTGATCCCTACACTGCTTTATGCATGTGAAACATGGACTATGTATCAACGCCATGCTAGAAAGCTGAACCACTTTCACACAACAAGCATCAGGAAGATCCTTGGCATAAAGTGGCAGGACAAAATTTCAGACACAGTGGTACTGACCAAAGCAGGCCTCCCCAGCATCTTCACCCTCCTGATGCAATCACTGCTTTGTTGCATGGGCAGGGCACCTAGCCTGAATGCCATATGAGGACTACCAAAGCGACTCTTCTATGGCGAGCTCCAGCATGGCCAACGGTCCCGTGGTGGACAAAAGAAAAGCTTCAAGGACACCTTGAAAGCGTCACTGAAAGCGTTTGCCATCTACCCAGACACTGGGAAAGAGCTGCAATGGACCGGTACACTTGCCACCAATCCACCCACAAAGGGGCAAGGACATGCGAGGCAAACAGGATGATCATCACCACAGATAAGAAGAGTCAAGCCCGAAAGGCGGGTGCTTTCCCTTGTCCCTTCTGTTCCCGAACATTCCGTGCCAAGATCGGCCTCGTCAGCCATCTACGCACTAGGCTGTACCAGTTCCAGCAACCCTCGGATGACTAGAGTGGTCCTCGTCGACTCGACGGACGAACGAACAAAAACTAACGGACTAACCTGTTACACGCCTGTGATGGTTAATGAAATGAAATCTATATTATTTGACATAAATATTTCTTTTTTTTCTAAAAAAAAATGCCACCTACATTTTGTGAGCGTTGGCCGGTACAATCTTCGTTAGAGAAGGAGCGTCAAAAATGTATGATAAGATCATAAAAAAGTCAAATATATTTCGGTATCACTATTTCTAAAAAAAATGTATACTTATCATCATAATTGTATGTGCCAGTATGACAAATATTTGTAATATTCATAATGTCGTATGTCTTAAATGTCACATTGTAGTGCCACCATAATGTTTCTTTATGTCCTATCAATCTGACTTTGAAATATGTAGATATTATAACAAACAAATAAAAAAAACAGGGAACCAAGTTAAGCACAATAAATATAGCACACATGATCCAAGTTAAATAAATTCATTAAGATATTCAGATCAAAAGTTTGCCAATGGTATCTAGAGTGTTCCCATGTATAGTGGGTATACGTCAAACTTGTTTTTTTACCACAAAAGTAAACCGTATACCAATACCGCCCGGGCCATTGTGTGGTCTGTTACAGCACAAATATCGATACCGATACCAAAAACAATGTGACCTACGATACCAGACTAGATCATTAAATATACATTTATAAGTATTGCTCTACGTAATCGAAGCCCAGTGTGGTTGAAATATGCCCAGCACAAGCTGGGGCCAGTGGGCAAGTGTTGTAGTTGGTTTTAAGCCCCGTGTAAACAACGCCATAATGATAGCCGTCAGCTCCGTCCACAGAAGTGGTCACTAATGATGTCCTGGCCAGTCTGGCTCGGACATTGGTCTCCGCTTTTCTCGCCTAGTTAGGCCTCGGCACCCTCCGGCAATCTCCGCTCATTTCCGCTTCCAATATTCCGGCTTGGCGAGCGCTTCAGCATGCGTCGACAGTGTGGACTCAGTACCTAATTGATGGTCAATCTCAAGTGGACTGTCCTTGTCCACTTGGTCCTATAAAAGGTAGGTTACTGGAAAGGTCAAGCAATAAGTGTATCTATGTAGTCTAGTAGCGATATGTCTTTATGTGGTCTAGTAGCGATATGTCTGTATGAGGTCTAGTAGCGATATGTCTGTATGACGTCTAGTAGCGATATGTCTGTATGAGGTCTAGTAGCGATATGTCTGTATGTTGTCTAGTAGCGATATGTCTTTATGTGGTCTAGTAGCGATATGTCTTTATGAGGTCTAGTAGCGATATGTCTGTATGAGGTCTAGTAGCGATATGTCTGTATGAGGTCTAGTAGCGATATGTCTTTATGAGGTCTAGTAGCGATATGTCTGTATGTGGTCTAGTAGCGATATGTCTTTATGAGGTCTAGTAGCGATATGTCTGTATGTGGTCTAGTAGCGATATGTCTTTATGTAGTCTAGTAGCGATATGTCTTTATGTGGTCTAGTAGCGATATGTCTTTATGTAGTCTAGTAGAGATATGTCTGTATGAGGTCTAGTAGCGATATATCTTTATGTGGTCTAGTAGCGATATGTCTTTATGTAGTCCAGTAGCGATATGTCTTTATGTGGTCTAGTAGCGATATGTCTTTATGTAGTCTAGTAACGATATGTCTTTATATAGTCTAGTAGCAATATGTCTGTATGAGGTCTAGTAACGATATGTCTTTATGAGGTCTAGTAGCGTTATGTCTTTATGTAGTCTAGTAGCGATATGTCTTTATGTAGTCTAGTAGCGATATGTCTATATGTAGTCTAGTAGCGATATGTCTGTATGTGGTCTAGTAGCGATATGTCTATATGAGGTCTAGTAGCGATATGTCTTTATGTAGTCTAGTAGCGATATGTCTTTATGTAGTCTAGTAGCGATATGTCTGTATGTGGTCTAGTAGCGTTATGTCTATATGAGGTCTAGTAGCGATATGTCTTTATGAGGTCTAGTAGCAATATGTCTATATGTAGTCTGGTAGCGATATGTCTTTATGTAGTCTAGTAGCGATATGACTATATGAGGTCTAGTAGCGATATGTCTAAATGAGGTCTAGTAGCAATATGTCTAAATGAGGTCTAGTAGCGATAGGTCTTTATGTAGTCTAGTAGCGATATGTCTTCATGTAGTCTAGTAGCAATATGTCTGTATGAGGTCTAGTAGCGATATGTCTTTATGTGGTCTAGTAGCGATATGTCTATATGAGGTCTAGTAGCGATATGACTTTATGTAGTCTAGGAGCAATATGTCTGTATGTTGTCTAGTAGCGATATGTCTTTATGAGGTCTAGTAGCGATATGACTTTATGTAGTCTAGGAGCAATATGTCTGTATGTTGTCTAGTAGCAATATGTCTGTATGAGGTCTAGTAGCGATATGTCTTTATGTAGTCTAGTAGCAATATGTCTTTATGTAGTCTAGTAGCGATATGTCTTTATGAGGTCTAGTAGCAATATGTCTTTATGTAGTCTAGTAGCGATATGTCTTTAAGTGGTCTAGTAGCGATATGTCTATATGAGGTTTAGTAGCGATATGTCTTTATGGGGTCTAGTAGCAATATGTCTGTATGAGGTCTAGTAGCGATATGACTTTATGTAGTCTAGTAGCAATATGTCTATATGAGGTCTAGTAGTGATATGTCTATATGAGGTCTAGTAGCGATATGTCTTTATGTAGTCTAGTAGCAATATGTCTTTATGTAGTCTAGTAGCGATATGTCTATATGAGGTCTAGTAGCAATATGTCTTTATGTAGTCTAGTAGCGATATGTCTTTAAGTGGTCTAGTAGCGATATGTCTATATGAGGTTTAGTAGCGATATGTCTTTATGGGGTCTAGTAGCGATATGTCTTTATGGGGTCTAGTAGCGATATGTCTATATATATATATATGAGGTTTAGTAGCGACATGTCTATGTGCTAGAATGATACTTATCGAGTGGAGTGTAAATGTGGAAATTTAAATTGAAAGAGAAAAAACAGAGGTATAGACTGAGACTGTAGACACATAGGCGTATACAGAAAGGCTGAGACACATGGGCGTAGACAGAAAAGCTGAGACACATGGGCGTAGACATAAAGTCACAGACGCATAGACTTCCTGTATTCATATCCACCTTCCCCCACCCATCCAACATCTGTTTTGCCTCTCGTCCAAAATTTGAGGTCCAAAATTTGTGTCTATAAAATATTATCCAAAGCCAAGTTTGGCGCCGGAGAAGGGCTGTCAATATTGTAGAAAAAAGCTGTCCGGGTACCCGTCGAAATTTTGAACGGGTACGTGGTTACTATTAAGAACTTTAAAGCACTACAAACTTTTATTCCTGCTGTAAATGCATTCTTCATACTCATAAACTAAATCTACACAGTGACCTAACGTTCAGTCAAGTTATATGGACCCAGCAACTTGGATGCTAATGCCCGCTAGGCGGCGGTAGTTACTATTTAATGTATAACTTAAAATACTGACAACTTTTCGCGTGTTAATAAAAATCAGTTCTTTTTCTGCTACGTCTACACGAATTAACCAACACAAGAAACAAAGGAATGGAAAAAGCGCGGATTTGAAAAAAATTAGTTTCAGCGGGGCGTGGTGCGTCATTCAACATGCCGACACCTGTGGGCGGAAGGTGACGGTTCACATCCTAAAACATTTACAAACAAATCGATCCTTTCAGCTGTTAAAATTTACAACATGCCAAAATTATTTGCAACTCATTTTTTCTGTCCTTTTGAAGAAAAAAAATAAAATAATTTTTTCTTACCATAGTAAAAATTATTGAGCGACTAAAATATTTTGTTTTAAAAACCAATAATAGATGAGGTGTATTTTTTTTTTTTAATGTTAGAGATGGGCGTGGACTGAGTAGTGAGGTGGGGGCTAGATAAACATCATTGGCTCGCCTTAAACCGGTAACTCAAATTTATAGTTGTATTTCACACATATTATATAAAAGAAGATGCATTATTACTCATAACACAAAACGCCGCCTTTCTTTCATTTCCAGCCCCTTGTAATTCTTGGCGGTACGGTCGTGTTTTCCTTTATTAATTCAAAGAACCTAAACTTCTAGTGTTAATAGATTTAATGGTGACCCGTCAAAACAGCCCCGGGAATTAACGGCTCCGACAAAACGGCCTTGGTCAAAATGACCCCGGTCAAAACGACCCCGGACAAAATGACCCCGGTCAAAACGACCCCGAACAAAATGACCCCGGTCAAAACGACCCCGGACAAAACGGCCCCAACAAAACGACCCGACCAAAACGGCCCCTGACAAATTGTTCAAATTTTTACAAAAAAATTAAGTATTTTTTGCATTTTAAGTTAATTTAACCTTTGTTCAACTTATTCACCTTTGAAGAAAGTTGTCAAATTGTAAAAATTATTTATTGTAACGTTATGATATTGTTTCTTATCAAATAAAAATTGTGACTTGCTACCATATAGTTTAAATATCATTAAATTGTTCCTTGTGATATTATATCATTATTGCTTTTTGTGAACTAAAACTGACACTGAATCGGTGAGTAAAAATAAAAATATAAAACCTTTTTCCATTAATTTATATTAGTCCAGAGCTGATTTGTCTGAGGCTGTTTTGTCAGGGGCCGTTTTGTTGACACGCGCCGTTTTGACCGTGGCCGTTTTGTCGGTGAACCAGATTTTATGCATCATGTTCAGAGAAAAAAAATGTATTAATATACATTGTAGTTTGATAGGACCGTACTATTTCCTGTGGACAGATAGATATTTATTCTTAAGCGTTTTCGTGTTAAACTTATTTCCCAGCATACACATGTATTTTAAATGATAAGTTTTAATTTGATAAATTGTTCGCGAGCCGCAATGGACGTAGTTTGTCCACCCTTGGTATACATAATGCAGCCCCATTTTCACGGGTGCCCATGCGAAATTTTACTCCCCTGTTAATTGCACGGCAACTTGTACCCGGATTCCCGGTACTTATTGACAGGCCTAGTCCGTTGCTGGGATACTTTTGCACCTCGTGTTTCCCAATAAAAAGCGTTGATGTCTGACCGAAAGATGAGTTGGTAAATTTAATAAGAGAATTCATGGTATTAGTACGTTATATTGCACAAATTGACTTTCAGTAAATTCCTTTTCCGAAATTAACTTGAGCCATTCACTGCACCAATTTCTTCTCTCTGTGCTCTAGCAGCAGGGCAATAGGTGGAGGGAGGGGTGCAATAGGTGGTGGGAGGTGGGCAATGGGTTGTGGGAGGGGGGCAATGGGTGGTTGGAGGGGGCAATGGTTGGTGGGAGGGGGCAATGAAACATCAGAGTTTCCCCAAAAGTACCATTATATTATAGTCAAAGGCGGACAAATAAAACCTGAATTGGGCGGGAGGCAGCTGTATGCATCTGAAGGCCAAGGAGCAGCACTGTACCAGATTTTTTATAAAAAAATAAGAACACGTGCACTGTATTGAGTAGCGGCTAACAGTAACAATTCACGATTTTAAATAAATGGGGCATTAAAATAGTGGTCCAAAAATTATATGGAATGTTTTTATATTTTTATTTTTTTTTTATATTTGCTCTTACTTTTCTCCCAAATTATTATTATTATTATTTTTTAAATTTTAATATTTACTTTCCATAGGTGAAGAGTAGATGGAAGAGAATTATGTTAGACCTCAGGGAAATGACTTGAGTTTGTCATAGTACAACATGATTATAAAAGTAAGGTGGAATTTGATCCGAAATGCTGTTGTTTGAGAGCCACTAAAAAAGCTTGGGGCGATTTATCTTACGATCTGTAAAACGAGGACCTCTCTGTGAAACAAAGCCGTTGTTTTTTTGTTTTTTTTTGTAGGGGGTTGGGAGGGGCGCTATAGTTGTTTATCAGAAATGAGTAATGGGTCGTACGTGACAAAAGTCACTAGTGAGACCAAACTGATGACGACAACACTCACAGACATGTCAGAGGTCAACGTGAAGCAACCAGTGACGTCATTCAATCATGATGAACTTTACCAACACTCAGGCCCCCCCCCATCCCCCACTCGCCAAACTCTTCCCTATAGCGTCCTCAAATGTCCTAGAATTGAGAATCAAAGTCAAACGAATTGTTAAAATAACACCACCACGTAAACAAATTGTTAAAATAACCCCTATACCTAAACAAATTGTTAAAATAACCCCTATACCTCAACAAATTGTTAAAATAACCCCTACACCTAAACAAATTGGTACAATAACCCCAACATCTCAGCAAAATGTTATAATAACCCCACCACCTATTTAAATTATTAAAATAATCCCAACATCTCAAAAAATTGTTAAAATAACATCACCACCTGAACAAATTGTTAAAATGATCCCACCATCTAAACAAATTGTTAAAATAACCCCACCACCTAAACAAATTGTTAATTAACCGCTACACCTCAACAAATTGTTAAAATAACTCCAACATCTCAACAAATTGCTAAAACAACCCCACCACCTAAACATATTGTTAAAATAACCCACCAGCTAAATAAATTGTTAAAAATAACCCCAAAATCTCAAAACAATTATCTAAATAACATCACCACCTCAACAAATTGTTAAAATAACCCCACCACCTAAACAAATTATTAAAACAGCCCCAAGATCTCAAAAAATTGTTAAAATAACCCCAAGATCTCAAAAAATTGTTAAAATAACATCACCACCTCAACAAATTGTTAAAATAACCCCACCTCCTAAACAAATTATTAAAACAACCCCAAGATCTCAAAAAATTGTTAAAATAACATCACCACCTCAATAAATTGTTAAAATAACCCCACAATCTAAACAAATTGTTAAAATAACCCAACCACCTCAACAAATTGTTAAAATAACCCCAACATCTCAACAAATTGTTAAAATAACCCCACCACCTAAAAAAATCGGTAAATTAACCCCACCATCTCAATAAGTTGAAAAATAACGCCTAGAAATAAAAATTTCTTTGACCTTTTTCCTCATTTTGAGACATTTTGTTTTTAAACACTTCAGCTTTTGCCTTAATACTAGAACTTCAATATTCTTTCATTTAAATGCATGTCTTTTCTCAGCAAGAACAATTTCAATAATATTCACATTCCAAACTTGACTGATCAACTAGAGTAAACACTCGGATCAAGATCTGCTTGTTACAAGGGAAGTAAGAAGGGAAAACAAGGCCGGCCACTGTCAAATCTTTCCCCCATCTTAATCTCTTGTAAAGATGTTCTACAGAGGGCGAGTGATTCCGCTCTAAAACGGCTCCTCGACATCACCAGAGCGCCGGTCCCAGTCAGTCGACAAACGATTTATGTGTTTGTCCACTCGTCCTGTTTTTGTCCTCGTCCTAATCTCGAGCGTCCTCCTACAGTCGACCAAGGCACCTCGTGAATTGTGACAATCAATTTATGACGTTATTTCCCTTTAATAACCGCCTGACAAAATTTACGAGGCTCACGGATATCCACATTCTTCACGTGTTAGAATTGATAATTTTCATGAAAATCCAAATTCCTTACGATATTGAAATTCATTATATTATTTAGAATCCACACTATTTTTATGATGTAAGAATTTATCACATTCATGAATATCCGAATCCCTTCAGATGTCAAAGTATAATGCTTATTTTTTTATCCAGCTAAAGGTTTTCAACCTAGACTTTCCTTTAAACCTGACTGATCCCTCCAAGTTATCAAAAACTGAACTCCACAATAAACAATTTAGACAGCTAAATTCAACACTCAGCCAGCTTCTCGAGCAATCGGAACCTATTTTTCAAAAAGATATTTCTATTTATAAAATCTAGTTATAAAATCAAGGAAGAATGAAGAGTTTATCGCAAAGTTGACAGAAATCTTTGACCTACAAGAAACAACTGTTTTTTTGTTTTTTTTTGACAAGCTGACTAGTGGCGTCTTGTCGAGATTTCAGAAGAAAGGAAATTCAAAGAATCCAATTAGTAGATATTTTAAAAACAAATTATGTCAGGAACCTTTGCGCAAATGTGCTAAACAATTTCACAGAGTTTCATGGCCATTAGATTATTTAAAATATTTAAATAGCTTATAAGAGAAATACAATATATATACAATATATAT
>MUZC01000093.1:398304-437603 GCA_002072015.1 Radix auricularia | reverse complement strand
AATTAAAGAAAATGTTTTTAATTTTTTTTTCCATTTATTATTCAATAATGAATTATTTATAATTAATAATATTTTATATTTATTACATACAACTTCTCCATTAACAAAGATTTTTAAAGTGTAAACTTTAAAATCAGTTGTTTTATAAGAAAAATTATATAATAAAATTAAACATTGGTTTTACTTAATTAACAATAACAAAATTTAAATTCATTGACATTATATTGAGCTACTTATATTTAAATATATCTTATAACAATAACATGTTTTTTTATTTAAATGCCTATGATATGGTCATTTTAAAACAATGCACTAAAGGGCACAAAATTTATAGGAAAACAACATAGTGAAAAAGTGATTATGAGGTCATAGAAAAAAATTCATAACTTTTGAACAACTTGGGATAAAAAGATGATCTTTATGTTTTTGTTAATCATCAAACAATTGTAATTGTAATAAGTTTTCAAATATAATCTTTTTACAACTCATTAGACCATTATTGCAGCCGATGAATAATAAATTTCCTGACGATTACACGAACATTTTGGTTTTAAACTATTGACTGACGGGAATGTTCAAAATGTTGATAAAGTTTGATACCATGGTTCTAACACTTGGCCTACTTATCAAACCAAATGAAAAGCGTATTAAGCTAAAGGCAGTAATGGTTTCTGATTCAGAGACAGAAAAAAAAAACGACAGCTCTTCTGATGAATTACTGTGTTACAAAATGGAGATGAAAGTTCCTGAATCCATTCACCCTCTACAATGGTGAAAACTTAATGAACACCAATATACGATAATGTCATTCCTTGCAAAGACCGATTTGAGCATACCAGTTACCTTAGTTCTGTGTGAATGATTGTTCAGTTCGGCTTGTTATATTTTCAATAGACCCGCTCATCACCTGAACCAAATAATGTCAACACACTAGTCTCTTGCGTAGTTGGCTGAAAGATGACATATAAATTATATAACGGAAACATTCAAGTGTTATTTAGATGTTCCACAAAAACGTTTTATAATATATATATTTATTGATTGGTGTCAATATCTTATGGCTATACTTTACCTCTAGCACTTCTAGCAAATACAAATAATTTCATAATTCATCTTTGTTACACTAATATACATTTGTGACAATAATATATGGAAAGTGATAATTATATAATACTATATACTATATATTTTGTGCTGGGGCGGATTAAGCCATCTTGGTGCCCAAGGCACAAACCCGCATGGGTGCATGCCCCCCTCTGCCCCGGGCCCCCGAACCTACACTGACCGTTTTTATGTTCAACATTATATAACTAACAAGAAAAAGAAAAACAAGTCTTAACACATGTTTGTACTATTATTACTCTTATAAAACCTACAATAAGGTATTTATATCTGTATTACATGTAATAGTTAATTAATTATTTTTTAAAAAAATAAACGAAAATAATGTAACGTTTTTAAAAGTTGAGAAAAAAAGGTGAGCACACATTTACATTATTAAAATATTGTTGTCTGGATTTAGATCTACATCTGGCAAGTTTTTGAGTACATCATCAAAGTTAATTTTGTCGCACAAAGACGTATCAGCTGCGTTATCGTAGGCCAGACAGGACTGAGAGGACTGACAGGACTGACCTCTACATTTTGAAAAAATCATTATTACAAACTTCACGTAAGTACTGCAACACTTTCTGAGCAATACCTTCGCGTTGTGACTTTGAAGCTACAGGAAATTATAAAAGCGCTCAATCTACCACATATCGAAAAACAAAGTTTACCTGAACTGTATGTGAGATATCTGGTGTAAAATACGTCTACTGACAAGCTGAAATAACCGGAAGCCTTCCCTTCATCTACAATTATGTCATGGACTTTTGGGGACATAATTACTAATCAGTCCTTCACATATATAGACATCTAGTTTTTAATTTAAAGAATTTTCAAATATTGCAATCTGTGATGCTAAAAATGGATCAAACTGACTAACTCCAGCAACTCTAAATAATTTTCATTTTCTAACGATCCACATTTTTCATTTCTCCCTATAAAAGCCAGACCGTGCTCGGTATATAGTAAAAAGAACCGCTACTACTGGACTTCAGATATGTTCCCAGTAACTGACTCTTCATTTATTTACTATTTTATCTTGTGTAGTAGCAGTATACCTAAAGCCTTTTTGCCGAGCTAGGTATATTAACATGCAGTCTTTATGATTATCAGTATCGCTTTGTTCTTGATTTTCAACTTACGTAGTAGAAACAAATCATAGAAAAGTAAAACAAAATGGCACAAAAATAATAAATAATAACTCCAAGAAAAATATCAAAATAACTGTATGGTGGGGGGAGGGGGGTATTTTACCCCGCAGGACGTTGGACCAAGGTTAAATAAAGAACGCTTTAATATTACATTTGCTAATGTCATGTCGATTACGGGGGCTACCAGGACAATATACACATTTTGTGATAAATCTTGACAATGATATTTCATAGTTATAGAAATATTTTATTTATATATACATTTTGAGTGCGACAATAACATATTTTTGTGACTATTATATCTTTCGGTAATATAATAATCTTCTTAATAATGTTAAATCTTTATAATATGATATATCATTTTAGTATATTATTTATACCTTTTTGACAACGATGCGTGCTTGTGACAATAATTTATCAATGTAACTTTAATTATATTCTTTACAATACCATGTCTTTTTGACAATAAAATATATTTTAACCATAACATATATGTTTGGAACAATAATATATATTTGTTACAATTACATGTATTGTGACAATAATATTTCTTTGTAAAACTCAGAATAGATGTCTTTGGATAATAATGTGTCTGTTTGTGTAAGGCTTGTAAGGGAAAGTAATTTGTGTTTTTGCTGATAATAATGTGTCTTTGTTTTTTTTTAAAGTTTATAGTTGTAACAATAACTAATCTTTGTGTTTATGTCTGCCATTAGTAATATACAGTTTCCTAATTGGTTTTATCTTTCCAAGAATTAGTGCCCAACCGGATGTCGCTCCGGACATTTGCCCTCGGCTAACAGTGACCACACATATAGCCAAATATCTTTTTTTTAAATACCTTTTAAAAATACAATTTTCGATAATTCGATAAATATCAAGATTAGTATACTTAAAAACTATTAAAACATAAACAAATGTAACCTAATTATAGAAATTAATAATTTGAAATTATAAAAATATAGAGTTAATAAACTAAATTTCTACGAAAATTGTGTGTTTTCTTCTAGCGCCACCCCACCATATTTACTATTTTTAAAAAAATTAACTGTTTAAATACCCAATAAAGTAATAAAATTAATTCAAATTAAAGTAAATATATTAACTAGAATTAGCAGCGACTAACAGTTACAAAGTAACAAGAGACACCAATTTTAAATAATATATAATGAATCTATTGATTGAAATTTCTATAAATTAATAATCCATTCTTCTGACCATAATATCATTGCATGAAGAGTGTAACCGGTGGTAAAGTAAACAATAAAAATACAGTCAATAATTATTTAATAAACCAAATTGAATGCTTGAAATTAAATTGTTTTGGTAGAAAACGTGAAAGCTAGATACAAGTTTGTTATGTCTTTGCGATCTAAAGCAACTGCTAATACCTTTCAAAACCGAAATTAATTCGGATTTCTGATTTTCGTTTAAAACCCTCGTACTCGGTTCGTACCCGGATCAGACAAATAGTACATCTAACTATTCGGATTTGGTACCCGGTAGAACACGTCTACCCGGTTAGTCGGTTAGTCCCTACCAAGAATTAAACCAAAATTTTAAAACTGTTTTTTCAAGCATCAAAGTCTTTGGCGAATTATTTAATACTAGGATTTACCTTGTAACTCAAACTTACATAAACCAATCATTGTAATAATTACATAAAAACTAGTCTCAAAATCGCTATGTGTCTAAAGTCTTTTGTCTCAGAAATAAATCTCATTAGGGATCACCTACCACTTGCTATAGCACTGACCCAAGAATGTTATGGTACACTTGTTTAAAAGGCGCAAAATAATGTTCAGTTCATTTTTTAAAATTCCCATTAAAAGGAGTTTAAAAAATTATTTTTTTAACGTCTTAAAGCTCACGCTTTGTTTTCGTATGAAAAATGAAGAATTCTTGAATTTTCTAAAGCTGAAAGCGTGGAGGATTCGTGGCATAATTTTACCCAGAACGTCACTCGACGGTTCAATGGGAAGTTAGTGACTACGTCACCAGGATTATCCAGAAATGTTTAAGATATTATCATTAAAGTTCACATTGTTTAAAGTTTGTTGCAAACAGAAAGATAATGTCTTAATGGAGAATAACGAATACACTTCTGTTTATCATGGGATCCACGCGTTTTCACTACTTCAGTTAGAGCCAATCGGACAAAGTGCCATTGTAAAGCAGCACTCAGGGGCGCGGTGGTCTAGGAGTAGCGCGCTGGACAGCCGAAACTGTGCTGGCAAGGCCCCGGGCCATTGTGCTAGCCACACAATCCCTTGCTCGTTAGTGGTGGCTTAATGCAACTTGTGAACGCTACTTCGCTTGCCCCATAGTCCGCCATGGACTGAAAAGGGATTATTTATTTAAAGCAGAACGCTAAGTACTTATAACCAGAGGCGTCACTAGGGGTGCGGGTGGTACGGATCGAACCGGGTGACACTATTGCAAGAGGTGACACTCAAACGTTAAGTTTTAACTGCTCTGGTTATTTGGCACTGGCAGACTCAGGGGGGTCTATTCAGTAAATCGTCAGGGGTGACACCATGAGTTGCCGCACTGTGCGAAACCGACCCTAGTTACGCCTCTGCTTATATCCATTCAATGCCAGTTCATAATTAAATAACTAGGTAAAACAACATTTCAAATGCTTCTTGTTCTCTCTCGTCTTGATTATTGAAATTCTCTTCTTTAGAAACATCCAGCTTCCAATCTAGGTCTTAAGGCTAAAAACACAACCATAATACTCAGCTTCTTAATAAACTTCATTGTCTCAAGTTTTTTTCCAACTCATGCCCTTCCTATCTTACTGAACTTCTCTCTCTCTCTCTCTCTCTCTCTCTCTCTCTCTCTCTCTCTCTCTCTCTCTCTCTCTACTCACCCACTTGTCAGTATGCTCTTCTGCAGACACGCGCATTATTTCTGTTCCTAAGATGCAAACTACAACATTTGGTAATAATAATTTCTCTTTTTTTTTTTTTTTCCCCAAACCATTACACATTCGCAGTGCTCCAAATTACAAGGACCTCTTTAAAACATCTATTCAAAGTTAATTAAACAACAAACACACATTTCTTTGAAAGATAAACGCTTTAAATACGCGCCGTAATGTCATTATATGTTGTATTTAGGACATGAATGTTTTATATTGAATGAATTGATGATAATAATGTACGTTAATAATTTTATGTAAAGTGCTGTTAGCCCATTATCCTGGTGAGGTACTGCGCTATATAAATTACCAATTTATTATTATCAATTATTAAATGTGCGATATCACAATAAAAATGACTAGATGGAAGCGTTCTTTTTTAAAACTTCAACACTTGACCAGTTTCTACAGGGAAAAAAATGGACGGGTCTCGACTATTTTGAAATGTAAATTTGACAAACATGTTGGCTTACTTGGGTTATAACGTTGCCATTTTTAATGAGCACATTATTTACATCAGTAATTAAGGATGGCTTTATGCTTTACAATGGCTGACAAGATCGATGGACAGAAACGGAAGATATAGCAGCAAGGAAGAGTCGACTATCAATACTATCAACAGATTATCGATAGTGCTGATGAAGAGTTGAATGAATGATTTTAAAAGAATTTTGGAATTATGGCTTCTCTTGCATCCTTGAATATCATACTATACTATACCCAACCTTTAATTATAATACTATACCCAAACCTTCTCTTGCATCCTTGAATATCATACTATACTATACCCAACCTTTAATTATAATACTATACCCAAACATTCTCTTGCATCCTTGAATATCATGAATTAGCCAAAAATGCTCACACGACTCTTCTTCCATTTCCGCCATCTTACCTATATGAAGCTTATTTTTTCATCAATGATCATTATTAAGACAAATTATACAGGAACGGTATCGATGTTAATTGCTAGTAGCACTTTGTCTTCAATTGAGCCATGACTTGATAAACTTGCAAAATATAGGCAGGCTTATATTACCCATTTGTTTAAGTTAATTAGTATTTTAAAAAAAAAACACTTACGTTTGTATTCGCAAACCATAATAGTCTACTTTTAATAAAGGTTCATGACTTTTTCATGTTGTTTTATGTTTTCATGTGCTAAAACTGACGCTTAGCCAGAATACAAATGTATTAAAATAATATCAACTTTTAAAAAGTTGAAATAAAAGCGATGATTGCCATCATCAACATATTATAATACCGGGTGAAGATGATAGTAAATTAGCAGCAAGCAATTAAAGATTAAGATTATTCTTTTGAAAATTGTTGGATGACGTAAATTTATCAAAAATACATTAATAATACAATTATATTTTTCAAATATATTGATGTACAAATAGAAATCTAGGCCCTATATTTTGTCAGTGAGAAAGAAAAATGTATCTTAAAATTATTTTTTTGGTACACATCTCACGTACATTACAATTTATTTGTTCGTAATCGCTGCACCACAAGGCAACGGTACTGATATATTTTAAGATTGTGTTGTTCTTGAGAAAATTTAGTTGACAAGAATTTTTATTTCGTTTTAGCTCATTTGAAATTTTGTTGACACTAATGTGAGAATTGATTATTTACTTGTGACACTTTTAAAAATTCATTTTTAGTAACTTAAACTTATTTTTACAAAAATTAAGTTCAAACAAAAAATACATTTTAATTATTGCTTTTATTTATACTTACGGAAACTCTAAAATAAATAAATAATGTTTAATCTATATGTATCTTAAATTGTTTGAACCAACATACACGCCGGGGACATCAAATTCTATTTATGTAAGTGGCACACCACTTAACTTTTGTCCCTATATTTAGGGATACAATGACAATGAAATGCATTGATTTTAGTACCTATCGGGTAACACTAAATCTGAAATTAAAACAAAATCATGTCTCTATTTTTAGACACCTAACGTTTCATAAGATTGGTAACTTAAGCGTAGAAACAATATAAACATAATTGAAATTGACTTTGTTATTCAAATAATCAGGATGCTGATCACTGAATATTAATATTTTTTTTCTTAATTATCAATGATAAAAATAAGGGCCAACATCCGACACCTTTGATTCTGAAGCAATTTTTTAAGAAAACAATTCATAGTTTAAGCTCTTAGCGATAAAGAACATAGTTAGGTAAATAAAGTAGCTACCGCCCTTGATGATAAAGAACATAGGTAAGTAAAGTAGCTACCGCCCTTGATGATAAAGAACATAGGTAAGTAAAGTATCTACCACTCTTGATGATAAAGAACATAGGTAAGTAAAGTAGCTACGGCCCTTGATGATAAAGAACATAGTTAGGTAAGTAAAGTAGCTACCGCTCTTAATGATAAAGAACATAGGTAAGTAAAGTATCTACCACTCTTGATGATAAAGAACATAGGTAAGTAAAGTAGCTACGGCCCTTGATGATAAAGAACATAGTTAGGCAAGTAAAGTAGCTACCGCCCTTGATGATAAAGAACATAGTTAGGCAAGTAAAGTAGCTACCGCCCTTGATGATAAAGAAAATAGGTAAGTAAAGTAGCTACTGCCCTTGATGATAAAGAACATAGATAAGTAAAGTAGTTACCGCAGCTTGTAAGTAGCCGAACTCATGCCAATTGTTTTAAGGCTGTAGGCCATTTGGGGATCCCAGTTGCTACCACGTATATACAGGGTAAATAGTTCACCTGTCACCTGTCCCTGGTGCAATAGAAATATTCCTTCCGTTTCGCCATACTAAAACGTTTGAGAAACACTGCTGTAAACGACGTAAAAGTTCATGAAAGGTATTCTCTGCTTCTGATTCTTTCTAGCTTTTAGGGATTTAAAAAAAGTTTATTTTCAGCATGCTTGGAATAGCTGTGAACAATTCAAGTGGCTAGCCAGGATCTAAACTAATTTTTGTAAAGAATACAGTTAAAATTAAAACACTTTAAAAATAATTTTCCTAATTAACTAAAGAGTATTAATAATATAAATATTTTTTATGAAAACAATCTTATTCTGGGCTTCCTATGGGAATTCCCGTTATGACGAAAATTCGATTCGCCATTTTCTTATGATAACCAGAAATCCGTGAAGTGAGACACTTCTGTTTATAGCTCTAAAAAATTGTTAGTGTGTTTACGTGGCTTAACCTTAGCAGGATTGGTTCTACTGAGGCGTCATTTGAAACCCTATTCTTCGTAAGGAGCTTAGCCTTCCAGTTTCGCATGTAATCGGTATTGTTTCAAAATAAATCCAGAATGCTCATTATTCAGTATCTTCTATGAATTGTGATACAAATAAGAGTTCAGCATTAGTCTAGTGTTAAAAGCTCTGGTATTGTTTTATAATAAACAATTGGTCTAGTTTTATAATTAAGGGTTGGGTATGGCATGGTATTATAATTAAGAGTTTGGTATAGTATTATAATTAAGGGTTGGGTATGGTATTATAATTAAGGGTTGAGTATAGTATTATAATTAAGGGTTGGGTATAGTATTATAATTAAGGGTTGGGTATGGTATTTTGATTAAGGGTTGGGTATGGTATCATAATTAAGGGTTTAGTATAGTATTATAATTAAGGGTTGGGTATAGTATTATAATTAAGGGTTGGGTATAGTATTATAATTAAGGGTTGGGTATAGTATTATAATTAAGGGTTGGGTATGGTATTATAATTAAGGGATGTGTATCCTATATAATATATAATAAAAGGCTAATTTTTGTGCGGTCATCGATAGCGATTGGTCCCTCAAACTCCTAAAGACTCCCACAGCCAATCAGAAAAAATGTAACTTCATATTGAACTCTATAGTTTACGCGGACGTTCAAAGTGAGTTAGTTTTTGTGCAGTGTTTTATTTCCAATACTTTATTTTGAGCTGTGCGCTTTCAATGTTCAAAAATGTGATTATTGTCAAAATACGGTGCGCACATTTTTGTACTAAATAGAGGTGTGTCTTTTATGGAATCTTTATTTATTTGATAGATAGGTAAAAAAATGTTTCATTAAAATTGTCACATGATGCAAGGGTTTTATTTTTTTAACGTGTAAATGAAGTTGTGAATTTCGTTAAATTCTTTTGTGACACATATTTCGTTATTAATTAAAAATTCTAATTATAATTCTGTAATTAGTGTGTGAATTCTACGGGGAAATCGATGGCCCTGCCCTAGTCAAATATTTCTAATATAGTGATAGTCTAATTATAAGCATATANAATGATATTTTTGTAATTAACTAGGGGGATAGCCGGATATCAAGATTTTCGCAACTATGTGGATTCGGCAAATACTTATCGGAGATCCGAATAGTATCCGGATATCAGTGTAGTCAGTAATTGTTTTAATCAAATTAAATTAATATCATTAAATTTATTTAAAAAATATATAGAAAGTTAAAATCATTAACCGGAAATGAGCGGTTCGCGTTGGGATTTTTAGTCAAAAACTTTGTTTTTACGAGTTATTTACTATCATTATATTGAATAGTTATTTTGACATAATGCACATGAATGACCTGCCGAGACGGTTGTTGGAGAGGAGGTACAACATGCTATCGAAGCGACTGCGGAACGTCCTTGGACGGGCTTTGTTGGTTGCAGTATTATAATTAAGGGTTGTATTAGAGACTGGTACATTTTTTGCTTGTGTTTATTATTTGTCGCCATACAAATTTGCTTGCAACACAATTGTATTTTCAAGTTCATGTATCAAAATGCTGTTGATCTTCTAACGTGGCTTGAATTGATTTTATAGCGATGTGAAGTTTACCGCTTGACACCTAACAACAGCTCTATAATATAATATATTATATCTACCACGGCATGGTGATGTGCCGCCAGATAATGTGAGGTGGGTCGTGTAATATGTTTAAGAGTGTGAAAACCCAAATAGACAAGGGCAGGCAAACAATGTTTTGTCGGTCTATCGCATTGATGATTTTTATTTTAAAAAATCGTTAAAAAAAAAAAACAAGTTTTTTTTACTATAAATCCTTTATATACGAGACATAACTAGATTCTATAAGGATGTTCATTATAATACGCAGGGCAAAAAAAAAATTAAAAAATTAAAAATTCTATGTATTGTAAAACATGTTTAAGATAATGCGCACTGATTGTGAATATATTTTTAAAAAGTAATGTCAATGTAATGCTCACCTTATTGCGCGACAGGAAAGGTTGTTGAACATAATACGCCCCACAACATTCTATCTAAAAAAAAATTAACATGATACATAGAGATAAATAAATTAATTTAAAAATTCAATAATTCAATTACTGTTAATTTGATCGAACTGAATGAAATTTCGATACATCATTTTTATCATTGGCATGAGTCTGCTTTCAAAATTTCAGCTCGCTAGCTTACGAGAAAGTGGGTTAAAAATCGATTCAATTTTTTTTCGGCAAGGTCGCACGGTCGGTCGCACGGGCTCAGACACCACAAGTTAATATAAAAGACTTTTTAAAAAATTTTAACCCGTAAAAAACAAAGTTTTTCACTATAAATCCTTTATATCCGAGACATAACTATAAGGATGTTCATTGTAATACGCAGGGCAAAACAATCCGAAAATACAAAATTCTAGTTATGTCACGTAAAACGTGTTTAATATAATGCGCACTGATTGTGAATATATTTTTAAAAGTATTGTCAATGTAATGCGCACCTTATTGTGCGACATGAAACGTTGTTGAACACATTACGCACCACAACACTCTACCTCAAAAAAATTAACATGATATAAAGAGATACATAAAATAATTTTAAAATTCAATAATTCAATTACTGACCATTCGATCGATATGAAATTTCGACACATAATTTTTATCATTGGCATGAGTCCGCCTGCAAAATTTCAGCTCGCTAGCTAACGAGAAAATGGGTTAAAAATCGATCCAAAGTTTTTTCGGCAAGGTCGCACGGTCGGTCGGTCGCCCGGCTCAGACACCACAAGTTAATAAAAAGGATTAAAAATGGTGTTTGCTACCTGTAACATACTGACCACGTCTTTGACAACAGAGAGGTTTCACGATCAGACACCTGATAGAAATGGTCAACCTTCAATCAGACGTCGTTTATGATGTTAACCTCAGATGTTATGATGGCGTGTCAAGGAATAATTAGAGATGCTTGTGGTTTGCTCTGAGGGTGGGAAAGGGGTGGGGGTGGTACTGAGCTTTTTAAGGTATAACGTATTGAACGACTGAGTAAATTGTCTAACAGATCAACTTGCCTCGTTTCCGTCATTGCTTTCTTTTGATCCCCTCCCCGACCTCTACCCCCACCCTCGCCACCCTCGAGGTACGTAAAGGAATTTCCTAATGCAGCCTCACACTTGGTTAACACCCTGACACAAGCAGGTTGACTGGCAACACGTCCCCATACCCAATGCTGGGGGGGGAGAGAGATGGGGCACGGAAGGAAGCATAGTGAGGTTGGGCTGGGAGTGGAGGAGATGGGGCGGTAAGGAAGAGCTACACTTCCCTGCTCCTTCATTAGAGTACTTGAGGTCAAGGTTAGAACGGGAGCACTTGAGCAGACGATCTTGTCAGTTACTTGACGTCATGTCATCCCTCAAGGCTAAGGTCATCTACTTGCACTTGTACCATTTCCATTAAACGCATCTCTTCAGTGAATGACCAGGATGCGCGTGAAAGACACTTGATCAAATAATTGCTGTGGTAGGCAGTTAATGTAGAGCTCATCATTAGTTGCTCAACATTATAAACTGTGTTGTCATTGCTGCTATTTTTGTTGTTATTTTTCTATGACAGCTTTTTTTGTTGAAGATATTTAAGCTACGATTATTTACTTATTATGATTATAGTTATTACTAGTGTATTACCCGTCAAAAAATGATGAAATTTTTCAAAATAAATATCTTACAGCTGAAATCTATTAGTTTAAAAACAATAACCATCAGAGTTAAAAATGAATGAAATACAGAGGTTGAATTTATTCAATGTATTTTCATTCATTTCCATTTTGAAAAATTTTATGGGGACGTTCAAAGGGAGTTATTTTTGGTGCAGTCACTCTTTTCAAGGCCTTTTTTTTTTTTAAACCGGTGCGCTGCTTTTCTAAAATTAGTACCGTTACGAACGGACGGACGGGGATTTCATAGCAAATTATTAATATTGAATTATTATTATTATTATTTACTGTTTGAAACCAGTTTGTTAATTTTCTGCGTAAAAAATATAAACGTGAGAAATAAAACAGCTGAATTGCATGTTATCGATTATAGGGTTCTTCATTTCTAAAACCGGAAAACGTCATAGCTCATTTCGTAATGTTCTTTTTTTAGATTACATTTTAGCGAAACAAAGTTTTGAGGCATAAATACAGTCAAATCACTATGTTCTCAAAATTGTTAGCTTAGTAAAATGACGAAATTTGTTTTTTATTTTGCAAGTCCAATAAGCTGTCTTAAATTAACGAAGAATTAAAAATTAGCTGATAAGATCAATCATTCTCAATATACCTACATTCACGTATTGCCTCGTATCTTTTATTAATTTTTTTATGAATCTGTCCTTACAAAAGATAAATTTAGATATAATATTTCTATTAATAGATTTCCGCCATATTATGAACATTCCTATACCACAAGTGAATTCTAAAACCGGAAGTACTTAACTTTTGAGATCGTCTTATTGGTATGGACCGAAATCAACTGCAAGAAATGCAAAACAAAAATAAAATGTCATGACCAGGACATGGCTGTACAATAGTCTGCTGTGTGTAGTCACGAAGTTCGATGAAGTTAGGACATAGATCTGCTCCGGTGATAAAAGGGCTTGGAATGGGTTTACGTCAAGTGAAAATTAAAATTTTAAAATCTACATAATAAGATGTGTGTGGAGAGAGGGATTTATATGTTTAGTTATTTGTTGATAACACGTTTGTTTTATAGACGTCTTCTCTCTCTCTCTCTCTCTCTCTCTCTCTCTCTCTAACAACTATCTCTCATTTTTGTTCAGTCGCCTTTTCTTTGTCTCTCTGTCTGTCTCTCTAATTCTCTCTCTCTCTCATTCTCTAACACTCTCTCTCTCTCTCATTTTCGCTCAGTCGCCTTTCTTTTCTTTCTGTCTTTCTCTCTTATTCTCTCCCTCTTTCTCTCTCTCTCATTCTCTAACACACACTCTCTCTCTCTCTCTTTCATTTTCGTTCAGTCACCTTTTCTTTTTCTCTCTGTCAGTCTCTCTTATTCTCCTTATTCTCCCCCCCCCCTCTCTCTCTCTGTCTCTCTCTGGTTTAATAATTTGCAGTCAAAATCTTGATATATTTTAGGGCCACGAAAAGAGTGTTTCATTGAACATGTTATTTCTGAATAAATTATAATACAAAATTAGATTTCACCCCTGTTCTTAAAAGTCTTTAAAAAATTTAATTAATGCATGCCTTCGCCCCCCCCCCCCCATCCAGGGAGGGGTGGAACTGCCTCCTCTATGTTGCACTTTATTCTGTATATGAGGGAATAGTGCTTCTCAAAGTGCTGAGTTTATTATGTACTAAAGATGGTACAAATCTTGGCATTTCCCGGCCGGCCCTGCCTCTGTGTACGCCAACGATCCATGTCACAGATTCAAGCCCTTGTTTACAATACAATTGAAATTACCAAGAAATGAACTCTCCCAGAAGTAAACAATGGTGGATTGTACAGTACCCCATCACATTCACAAACTTTGCTTTCTTTAAGCGTTGTCCTGGCCTTTCACTCACATCCCATGGCTAGTGACCAATCCCCCATTGTGTAGTGACCAACTCAATCTATTTTTAGTGACGTCTTCTGGGAGTGGACAGCGAAATAACAGGTCAACAAAATCGAATAGAATGGGCGTTAATCTGGAACAGTTACTCTTTTCATCTCAGACTGACCTCCCTTTGCCTCCCTGACTCCCCCCCCCCTGGCTTGACATGCTTCCCGCCCCGCAGGTTTTGCTCACCACGAGATAACATTTGGTAAAAGGTCAGCGACAGTGACTGACCTCACTGGGGGTCATCGAGCGTATGACGTCATGGCCACAGCATTGGTCGGCCTTCTCCTTGTGGTTTTTTTTTTACAGTCCAAGGTCAGGTAGAGGTCATTCCCTGCGCAACAAAAGTCTTCTTTTCCAATCTTTATGACCTGACTGTGAGGCTGGAGTTAAGCTTCCTTTGACCGGGGCGGGCGGGTTGCTGGGGGAGGGGGTATCGCCTGACCAGCATTTGGTCACACAATGACCGTGTGTTACTGTGGAGTGCCTGGCTGGGAACATGTGGACACATCGCCAAAATCTCCTTTATGTGGTTGATATGTATTCTCAGTATGTTCAAAAATTATTAGTGAAAATTACATGAGCAAGACAAAGACAATGTAAATAAATTGTTCATCCAAGAGAAATTGACTTAGTTTAGTTTCCTTGTTTTGTTTTTTTACAAATGAATGTAGCACTACCAGCATATAGCAAGCAAATAATGAACGTCAAATAAATCTTTACAGCTACACAAGCAATCCTTGTAATGAAACCAATGCATTTCTTTACGTTTATTTTTATTTACTTCATTGTCATATAATTAATGAATTTGTTTTCAATGTATGAAATGCCAAATTAAAATATTTACAATCCTTATTGGTCAGTAACAAAGAATATTAATGTCTTAAGGTCAGGGTGACGTTTGCTGGAATCTGTTATAGTCAAGAGGCGCAAGCTGATCAACTTTGTAAATTCACTCTGTTGACAGAAATGTGTAAATATGACGGCAGTAATCGATAATATTCTCTTCGATCACAGAAGAGCTTCTCAATAATTTTCTGTCATGCCTCCCCCCCACCCCCAAAAAAAAATCCAGGAAGGAAGAAGAAAACATTTCGCGCCCCGCGCGACAGTAAATAGTATCATTTGTCTATAAAATTCCTATAAGCACACCTCTGCTGAGGTCAAACGATCCCCCCTTTACGGAGCCTTGCGCCCCCCCCCCCGGGGGGACGCCCCACTATTTGAGACCCACTGGATTACTGTCACCTCCCTAGTGATAGTGTGACGTCAAACTTTATCTTATCTTATATGTTAATGACGCTCCTTCTGTACAGAAGATTATTGGGTCCTACGACTTGAGGCCATGAACAGTGAAACCAGAGGCTGTGTGAAGGTCACAGATCCACTTATTTAAAAAAATAATAGTTAACACCATACTCAAGCGTCAGCCAAGATGTGTACATTTAAAGAAAACAGTATTTTAATGATCCGTTAATTTAAGCTGGGGCGATACAACTATTTGTGAATACTTCCTTTTTAAAGTTTAAACGCTAACATTCAAGGGAACGCATCCATGAGATACAAGATGAGTATGGAATTTTTATTTTTTTTTCTTTCTCCATTTGATCTTTTTATGACCAAGCGCACGACAAGGAAGCAGTGGATTAAAGTGCGTCACCGTGCGCCATGAGAACTGAGTAGCCAAAAAAAAACTCGAGGATGAAAGTCTATGATTTTCATCAGAGAAATTAAGAGCTTATGATGTATTCATTGAGAATTATTGCTAAAATTATCTATCTTGTCTATAATTTGTTTCAGCCCACAACACACAACGGCATGATTTCCTTTAGTTATTCGCGTTATTTTTATCTAAATGGGAAAACAAAATTAATTTCCCACCAGTTGAGTTAACCAGGTGCGTCGTCCCATGGTGGGAATCAAAGGAATCAACTCGTATACTGTAGGATAAAGGACCTTTTGTCGCGGCCTAAACAATTATTTTTTACCAAATTGTTTCTTAATGGACAAATATTTACTCTATAAAATATCCCAAGTCCCAAGGGCAGAACTGCTCTAGTCAGGGGTTCAAGAATGTACTGCATGCAGGTGTGTGATGACTCATTGTTGTGATGAAAAATAAATTAAATAAAAACAATATAAGAAATATTCTGCAGATCGTTGTTTCATTTGTGTAGAAAAGGTGAAGGACATTAGAAGAAAAGAAGACAATCAAACATGTCTGAACGTCTTCTCATCAAAACTGAACGTTCAGAGACGAAGGGGTCAGACATGGTAAAGACTAACATACGAGCATCTACACGGTGTTAGTCTACTCTACACCAATAACATTCTATCAAACGCAAACACCAGTTTATCAAACGCAAACACCATTCTATCAAACGCAAACACCATTTTATCAAACGCAAACACCATTTTATCAAACGCAAACACCATTTTATCAAACGCAAACACCATTTTATCAAACGCAAACACCATTTTATCAAACATTATTAACAATACACTTAAAAAAAACAAAGATGTGGGTTTAAAAAAACGTGAAATTTTAAAGGTGATAAACGAATGACCTTCTAAAACGATTACTTGTAATAGTCATAATTAGTTATTAAATATGCTTAGTTATTAATTAAATAAGACATATTCTAGTTTTAACTATATAGTAAGCGTTCACTGTCATACTAAAGCCAAACTATTTAAATCTGAAATAACAGTATTTTAATGGTAAACATTAATTATTTTCATTTCTTAATTAAAATTGACATTTATTTGGATCCCACCTCAAATACGTTAAAAAAAAAACCATGTCAGTATAACTAAGTGTTTCAGAACAACTAAAATTTCCTTTAAATCTTAGCTATATTCTACACTTTGTTTTTAACACCAAACATTTGTGGATCAGGTCAAAGTGTCTTTACAATTCAACAAATGACGTCATCATACTTTGTTCAACTTGTCATATATTGCTAAAGGCTGATGCCTCTAAGCTTTTCACTGTTTTTATTGATTGTGCCCCCATTGAACGACGCCTCTGTTTGATGACTGAAGTATACACATCATAGAGAAAATCCCCGGCCATTATTAGATGTTTGTTTGACAAAACTCTTTGCTTGCTTGATTGTATGGAAAATTAGAAATTTCTCGAGGGCATAAAATTATGGTTGTTAGCAATAGTCGCGGCCTTGAAAACATTTTTTATAATGTTGTTAGTGTGGTCCCCGGGTCAGGGGCGTCAATAAGATATTGTAATATTGGGCTAGAGTAAGGGCGTTTTCAAGAATCGTACAACGTACTTTTTAAAAATGTATTCATTTATTATTATTACTGTGTGTGTGAGTTAAATGATAGACCTTATTGTATATTTGTAATACATTATGGTAGAGATTTTTTTAGCTTATTTTGGATGAATGACAAATATGTTTGTTAGATAAAGGAATGGCATTGAGTCTTTGGGATATGGGGGTACCCAGTGGCGTAGCTAGGGTCATGTGTGCCCGGGGGCATGACACAAATTCTGCGCCCCTTGACGGACCGAAAAATTCTGGGGGCTCACTGAGCCCCCAAGAAAAATTTGAAATTTTACGGTTTATATGGTTCATTTTTTGAAGCAAATGATATTTTAATGAAATACAATACAGACTAATAATTCTCTATACGATTATAAACAATTTATTTGAAAAAAAAACTCTACTAATTATAAATGACTCGAATAGACATAATCTAAAATAAATTGATCTTCCTTGATTTGAAGGTCGTCAATCTCGCTGTTAAAATTTATATTCTCAAGTGTTCTCTTTCGATGCTAAGGAGTGCAAGATGATCCAGACGATCTTGATCCATTGAAGCACGTAATTAAGACAAAATAAGGTTTACTTTGCTGAAGGACCGCTCACAGCTTTTAGTTGAAACAGCAATTTTTAGAAGTATTTGAAGTGAAATGCGCAGATTCGGAAATACGTCATCTCCATATGAAACAATAAAATCGAGAAGATCCAAAGTAGTTTCCGGTAGAACTTCAGTCCGGGTACTGAGCATCATTTTTCAGTCTTTGATTTCTGAACACAATTCGTAGAAATTAGCAAAATCTAAGCAATTTTAATGATGCGTATCGACTTTTGTTTCAGCAAGAAGAGATTTGAAGTCTAGTAAAAATCCAAATTTGTTGTTTAGGCTGTTTAAGACGTAAAATCCGTATTGATATCTCCTGTTGGAGTTTATCAATTTCGCTGTTCATAGCACGTGCAATTTCTTCTTATGGAGAAAGTTCTGCATCTCTTAAATAGAAGAAATAAAATTGGCCCCGCATTTATTGAATATGACAAGAAATCAAATTAATTAACAGTGGTTTATTTAATTATTTCTGGATTTTCTGGTTTTTCGGTGATTTCGTACAATTTATCAAACACCTCAAAGTTACCTTGAAATAATATTCTTTTTCAAAGATCAAGCTTTTTCGTAAAAGCAGACATTCTGTCACTGAGAGTTATATAATGTATCTGCTTTCCTTGCCGAGTTGAATTAAGTTTATTGAGTTTTTCAAAAATTTCAGCCAAGTAATCCAGAACAGCAACCCATTAGCCATGGCTCAAATGATCAACAAGCTTTGAGTTATTTCTACATGAAACTCTCTTACGTCATCACGTAATTAAAACAGTCAGATAACCAGTGAACTTCAGTATACATTAGTAACTGTTAATGTTCAAGATTCATATTCGAGCATAAGAAATCAAAGAGACGAGAATTTAATTGACGAGCTTGATGAAATTAAAAACCATTATGGCCAGATCAGAAATATATTTAAGTCTGCGTTAATTCTTTTACTTGCTAGTCTTTCTCGATGAATCCTAAAGTGCGTAAATTTCATGCTTTGCTCACGGACCACCTGGCAAATCTTCGCGGACCACTAGTGGTCGTGGACCACCGGGTGAGAACCACTGCTTTAAGTCACTCCTTTTTCTTGTCTTGGTAATTTTGGTTGCTCTTAGTGTCGTCTCTGGTAGCTCTATTAAAAGAATCGTATTGGTCTCTTACTGCTCACTCCCATCAACTCACAGTTTTTTAAATTAAAAAAAACCCACATCACCAGTCCTACATTAGGATGTGTCATTTATTTATGAGTAGAATGGCGCCCCTTAACGCTCAATGGGGGCGCCAAAATCATGTTTACCAACTGTTTTGTAATAAAGATATTTTCGGAGCTCCAATATTCAATCTTGCAAACGTATTTGGGATACATTAGTTTACATAAAAATGAAATAAAATAATGAGTTTTAATACTCATTTTGGCGCCCCCTAACGTGGCGCCCGGGGGCATTCGCCCCCCCTGCCCCCCCTCGCTACGCCACTGGGGGTACCACTATTTGTTAACTTCGACTTATCTGCATTCTTTTGTTAATACAACTGAAATGTAGCAGTTACCTGAAATTTAAAGATTTACACTCTAAAAATGATAAGGTAATGTAGTATAACCTTAAATTTCTGGGGTAAATGATGTTTACGTAATAGTATAATGAATGAAGGTAACATTTTGGTAATTAATGCTACGACACGTTTCTATGGCAAAGAATCAAAACTTATATACATAATTAAAAATCCTAGAGCATTTTCAGTAGATTTTGATAGTGTGTGGACAAACATTGTAAGAGAATTGGCAGTGGATTAGGTTACTGTTTGGACAATGCTTGCAGTAGATTTTGTTAGTATGTGTCGGAACAATCTTTACAGGAACTTAAACACTGTCGCATGGAGGAAAACTTTGACTTATTTTTTGAAGTGGTATGACCAAGTGGGGTTAACATTGGGATCACACACTTCCATGGGGTTAACATTGGGATCACACACTTCCATGGGGTTAACATTGGGATCACACACTTTCATGGGGTTAACATTGAGATCACTAACTTCAATGGGGTTTACATTGGGATCACACAGTTCCATGGGGTTAACATTGGGATCACTAACTTCCATGGGGTTAATATTGGGATCACACACTTCCATGGGGTTAACATTGGGATCACACACTTCCAAGGGGTTAACATTGGGATCACACACTTCCAGTGGGTTAATATTGGGATCACACACTTCCATGTGGTTAACATTGGGATCACACACTTCCATTGGGTTGATATTGGGATCACACACTTCCATGGGGTTAACATGGGATCACACACTTCCATGGGATTAACGTTGGGATCACACACTTCCATGGGGTTAACATTGGGATCACACACTTCCATGGGATTAACGTTCGGATCACACACTTCCAGTTGGTATAATATTGGAATCACTAACTTCCAGTGGGTTAACATTGGGATCACACACTTCCATGGGGATCTAATCCAGAGAAGTCGTCTCCCTTATTTTTAGGCTACTGAATGTTATTTCCTTCATTGTCCCCCTTTTCAAAGTCAACTTCCGGAGGACTTTCTCATAAACATAAACAAGATCACGTTCTTTCATCCCAACATTCCGTCAATGTCTCGATCACGACTGATAAAAAGATTTTTTTTTAAAAACAAAACTTCCCAGTGTCCTGGCCAAAGAGATAAAATTGTGATCGCGTGATTCACATCTAGAGGTGAAGAACATTAAAAGATTTAGATAAACGCATATTTATAGAATGCGAACGGAAAAAACAACAACGTCTCCCAAACGTGGGGCAATGACAACTTTTATTCTACAGATTTTAATCGTGAGGCTTATCGGATGATCTCAAAATAGGAAATTTAAACATGGCAAAACTTTACTTAAAATCGTCATCTTTGATGGTCCTCCTGCGTTTAGTGTGCACCATTCACGAAATCAAATTTTGAAATTTCTAAATTAACCTATGAAATGACTGCAACGTGTTTCCCGCCCCTCCCCATATCCCCGCTCTTCATGTTCTCACAGACCCGGGTGTTATGTCTAAACCAGCTGTTGTAAGGCCTTGAACTGTTTCTGGTAGTGACAACGAAGATGACAAATAAGGACGTTGGTCCTTAGCTGGTAGCCTATACTGTCGTTATCGCCACTCATCAAATCTCGCAACTTCTCGCCCCGAAAATTAATACGATCGCTGGTGTAATGAGATTGGAGATAAAATAGTCGCCTGCTTGGCTTCGTGTATTTTTACACATAAATTATCAAAACTAGCAATACGTGACTTACAATGACTCAAAGGTCAAGGGTTAAAAGTCAGACTGGTTTCGTTAATCCACAGAAATGACTTGCGGGTATGCGGGGGAAGATGTTAAATGCTGATAGAAGCTGTGCGAGGTTGTGCGAGATTTTGATCACATAGTAGACGGTGATTTTGCGGTCTCTGTTATGGATACATGGATACTGTAGTAATGTCCTTTATGGCGGTAAAAGGACCAGGAAGTCAGCAATATGGACCATTGGGGGTAACAAGTACGACAGACAAGTGCCGCAACAAAGTGGTTATCATAAAATGGGATTTTTGGATCAACCTCAAGCTTAACTCCAAGTCGGGTTTAAAAGAGAAATTATTCATTCATGTAAAAAAAAAAAAAATGCTAGTGATTTTTAAGCTATCATACAGAATGGGACTGCATAAAGCTTTTTAATAAAATAAAAAAAAATACACAAAATATTTGTGTAAGAAGACAATAAATTTAAGCTTTATTTATGAACTAATACAAATAATAGTAAACGTTTCGGCTCATGCCTTTATCAGTACAATAACATAAATAATTACTTACATTTATCTTAAAACATATTAGAGTCTATGTGATAAAAAAAAAATGAAAAGAAAAGAAATACAAAAAACAAACAAGGACACAGATTTTTAAGAAGTGGCATACTTTTTCTATCTTGTCAGTTAAACTAGGTTGTTTTTTTTTTTTTTTTTTTTTTTGTAATCCTTTATATTACGTTGTGATATCTGAGCCGTACGACCGACCGACCGAAATTGCTGAAAAAACTTTGGATCGATTTTCAACCCACTTTCTCGTTAGCTAGTGAGCTAAAATTTTGCAGGCAGACTCATGCCAATGATAAAAATGATGTATCAAAATTTCAAATTGATCGAATGGACAGCAATTGATTTATTGAATTTTTTAAATTATTTTAGTTATCTCTTTATATCATGTTAATTTTTTTAGATAGTGTTGTTGTGGGGCGTAATATGTTCAACAACCTTTCATGTCGCGCAGTAAGGTGCGCATTACATTGACAATACTTTTTAAAAATATATTCACGATCGGTGCGCATTATAATAAACATGTTTTACGAGGCATAACTATTTTAATTTTGTATTTTCGGATTGTCTTGCCCTGCGTATCATAATGAACATCCTTATAGTTATGTCTCGTATATAAAGAATCTATAGAGAAAAACTTGTTTTTTACGGGTTTTTTTAATATTTATTTATTTAATTAAAATATTTTTTATTTTTTAAAAAAAAAGTATTTTTTTTAAATATATAAATTGAAGCAAAACGTTCAATGAGCACGCTATGTTTACTGACAGTATCAGTAAAACTATTTTTAGTATGTAAAGACCTCTATATACAACACCCGTACATTTATAAACGTAACGCACGTAACACACGTAACACATGGAAGCACACACAGAAATGCTGAAAGCATTTTTATCTGCCCAATGTACAAGATCGCTTGCCGCCCCTGCATGAACTATGTCCGGTTTCTTGAAATCAACTTCTAAAGGCTGCTTACGTCACTCCATTGACGTCATTATTGATTTATTACACCATTCATTCCCATGCGGTAACCTCCGCGCTTTTCTCCGGGACTATTTACCGTTAATTAATTTCTTATTTATAGAAGTCGGCGTGTAGCACAGCACAGAGCCACTTCGGTGTCCATGTTCAAATGTAAATATTGTATTTCTAAACGTGTGTGTGAGTGGGGGGGGGGTGCTAAAAATACCCACTGGACAAAGCTGAAGGTCAATATTGAATGGCACCTCACGGGCTAAAATGGAATGTTCCAGGCAGTTCAAGGTATTATGGTATTGATTTCCATATGAAATAAGTTAATTCTGGAACAACCTTGGGCTCCAGGTGTTAAACTGCTTCTAACAAAGCTGGGTATGCATTTAAAACTAACAAAACTGGTTGGTCAGTATGTATATGACTGTTACAAACTGGTTGGTCAGTATGTATATGACTGTTACAAACTGGTTGGTCAGTATGTATATGACTGTTACAAAAACAAAAAAGTTTATAGTGGTGTGATAAGTTTATTGTGAATAAAAACGTTGCTTGAGGAGAAAATTTAGAAAAATAGAAAAATATGGAGAAGAAATTAATCCTGAACAACTTTGTATAGTAATACCTTGGGTTACGAATGACTAAGATGACGAATAACTTTTTAAAAATGTACACTTTTTTTTGCCTCGGGTAAAGAAACCTGACAGGGGATATGTAGGTAAATAAATGGGGAGCCACTAGGGTGGGGGCGGAATTTCCAGAGTGTTGGGGTGCCACTAGCTAGGATGGTGAAAGTATCGACTGTCGAGGGGAGGGGTTGACGGAGGTCTAGTTAGAAACAGGCTGCTGCCAACATCTGCTGCACAACGCCAGTACTGAGTGGTGGGTGTGAATAATGAGCGATGTTACGTTGAAATGAATATCGCGGATCTCGTTTTTCTGTCTGTTCACCTTTAGTGAAGATCACATCTGTTTACGAGCACGTGGTCGAGGGCTGTATAGCCTTTTTTATTATTAAAAAAAGCCATGGGTGTTTCCCTTGTTTTTAATTAACAATTATTTTGAATAGATCGTTTTAATTAATATAAAAGTTTGATTGTTGTGTTACTAGTTTCTATCTCATCTCAAAAACGGATTAGTTTCAATGTCTACAAAATATTTTTGTATCGTCATGACTGAACATCACAGAACCTACGTGTCGTTTTAAAATGTGTCCCAACAACTGTGTTGTAGTTAATGGGAGTCCTCACAACTGGAAAAGATCATGTCTTTTTGCAACCCCGAATTCATAAATAAACCAATGCAAACAAAATAATTTTGAAAAAATAGACGATTTTTTGTAAATATAGACTTAATGCCGCCATCATTCCACAGTGGTAAAATGATTCTTCAGTCCCACTTCTTGTCACTGCATTTAAGTTTTCTGAATTAGGGATGGGCCTTTTATAAGTGGGTGTAAATGTGTGTGTATGTATGTTTGTGTGTGTGTGTTTGTGTATGTTTGTGTGTGTGCGTTAAACAATAGACTAATGGAGAATTAAAAGCCTGCTAACAACAGACAGTACACATCATCAGACAGCCAGATGTTGACCTTGGAGTCGGGGCTGATGTGTGGCTGATGTGTGGCTGATGTGTGGCTGATGTGTGGCTGATGTGTGGCTCATGTGTGGCTCATGTGTGGCTCATGTGTGGCTCATGTGTGGCTCATGTGTGGCTCATGTGTGGCTCATGTGTGGCTCATGTTTGGCTCATGTGTGGCTGATGTGTGGCTGATGTTTGGCTGATGTTTGGCTCATGTTTGGCTCATGTGTGGCTGATGTGTGGCTGATGTGTGGCTCACTTCAAAGTACACATCATAAGAAAGCCAGAAGTTGACCTGAGAGTCGTGGCTGATGTGTGGCTAATATGTGGGTCACCTCAAAGTATCGGGAACTTATTTGAGAGAAACCACTCTGATAATTGATACCAACAGATAAGCCATTGACATATTTTAGCAAAACTACAGCAAAATACAACAACCTGCAGCAAAATACAACAAACCCGCAGCAAAATACAACAAACCTGCAGCAACACACAAAAATAAACCTACAGCAGTGATGGCGAAACCTTTTTGGGGTCTCTTGCTCGAAATTCAAACAAAGTGCACATATTTAAAAATGCCAACACTCCCTGAAACCCAAAAAATGGAGGTTTGGCTGGGCTGGCTTGATTAAGGGATTAATATTTTAGTCGCATGCCGGCATATGACGCTCTGCGGGCCGACTGTGGCACGCGTGCCACAAGTTCGCCATCACTGACCTACAGAAATATACAACAAACCTAATTGTGAATGGAGGGACCTATATAAAAAAAATACACGATAGTCCATGATAAGTGCAATCACCATACAAAATGTTGACATTCGATGCAAGTGAATATTCTCTATGAGCACATTTTAAAGTTGGGACTTGATTATTATTGTTTTGTTAATGTTTAAGACCATTTCTATCAAAATTTCCAACAATTGATTGTTACATCAATATCTCTGTTGTTCATTCAACTCGTTACTCGGGTAAAACGTCATAATTTTTGGTTTACATTTGGCGTAGTGATATCTGGGCCGAACCATTTTTTAAAAAGATTCTTCTCTTTGGATATTGTATTTCCGTTCGTGATATTCTGGCGCCTGAGAGCTGGTCGGGCAAACTGCGACCCGCTTTGTAGTTTCACGCCGCAGAAAAGCCCTTAGCAAATTTAAAGGGGAAAAAAATCCAGTCAAAAAGTGTTTAAGTCAACATGATTGGGCTTGAACTCATGCTTATGTCAGGTGAGGACATCAGACGATTCACGACCATCTGATGCAGTCTTCGCCGACCACTGCCTTAGAGGATTTCCCATTTAAACAATCTTTTAGATCTAAAATAGACGTTGTAGGATAAGCGCCTTATAATATCTTCGTCCACCGTTTGTTCCCCATTAGCTTCTGGAATCGTCAATCTTATGTCTTGATTATAAATCAAGACTTCTTTTTATTTTAAATCCATTTCTGGAAATGTGTGCTACACTGTTAGCTGCACTAGAGAAAAGACGCATTTCAACCACTTGGTAAAATACCGAAACTTGTATATTCTTGTTATTACATGACGAGTGACATTAAAATCTGAGGTGAGTTGGACGTTTCATGGGGTGGGGTAGGCAAGGTGTGGTCAATTCATACAGAATATTTTAGTATATCCCAGCTATTGGAGTTTCTGTTTGGGAATGAAATGTTGAAGACACATGCACCCTCTCTTGGTTTCTGCCTATGAAAATCACCCGCCCTCATAAAATACACTTTTGTTATGCACGCATCACGCAACATTTTGTAACCATGGGTGACGGAACAGCGCTCATAAATTAAAAGTTCTTCAATGGGTTACGTCCCCACGTCTTACAATAAGTTACAAGTAAACAGTTACGTACGGTTGGCAGATAATAGCTTCGGTCCTTTTGTGCTATATTTACGCAATGACCGGATGAATGGCCCTCGACGGTGGCCCGTTCCTGCCGGGATCCGCTAAGCTGACTCGCGGCAATGTTAATCTTTTGTCAACTTGAAACTATTTTAGTTACTATGTCTTGTAACACAACAGCGTGCTGTCTCAATAATTAAACAAGGCGATATCTGATTATTTCAGGGCTGATCATGCGATCAACACCCGCCCTACACACGATCAATGGCGCCCCCACCCACACATTTATCTGATCAATACTACACCCCCACCCTCACAATCGTAAAACGGATTATAAGACAAAGAACTCAGAGTGTTGAAAGGTTAAGGTTGCGAAACCCAAGGTCTCAGGTTATTCTTTCCATCATTACGAGTGAAGAGGTGGGGTGGGGGACATGCGTCCAGTTTGTGTTCTCTGTAAGAAAACAAAAAAGAACGATCACAAATGAAGGGAGTTGTTCTTATCCCATCTTATCTGTTATAGGCGCTCCTTCTATACATTCGATTATTGCGTCCCACGCCTATTCCATGATTAATTTCTAGTCTTGCATTTCTATTCGAGTTTTAAATGTTGAGAGAGTAGATAGTGTTCCTTTTCCTGCTTTCCTTAGGCAACCCATTCAACGTCCGAATTCTTGAATATAGAAAAGAAAAGTGTTTTTATCTTTATATCTCTACGATGGTTGTATTAGGCTATTTTTGTGTTGTATTTACAAGTTCAAATTATTTACCTATAATTTATTATTATTTCTTTGCTCTTTATTTCTTCTATCCTCTAGTGTTTCAAGGTTTAATGATTTCAATAATTGTGTTATTCTGGTCAGTTTCGAACATTCTTCAGTTGTGAATCTAGCAGTGACTAAACACTGAGACCAGACGTGACTAGTAGACATTGACTAAAAGTAAATGGAATAGACGTAGACAGGGTAAGGGTAAGGGTTAGCCTGACAGGACGAAACAAAACAGCGAACGTTTCGGCAAAGAGCCTTTTTCAGCGGACAAACAATACACAACTAAAACGAATATAAAAAATAAAAACTTAGCTGCGGTGAAATCCAAAGAGTCAAGGACTAAACATCATGATTCTATATTTTTAACGTAACTTTTTTGCTACTGTTATCTATTGCAGTATAATAGAAATTAGAAATTTTTAAAAAATATCCTGAACCTATTCTAAAATTGTTGATCAGGTGACATTACCACACGGTTATTTAACACCTTGAGCTTTACTGGCACCTAAAGTTACTTTGAAGACACATGCACCCTCTCTTGGTTTCTGCCTATGAAAATCACCCGCCCTCATAAAATACACTTTTGTTATGCACGCATCACGCAACATTTTGTAACCATGGGTGACGGAACAGCGCTCATAAATTAAAAGTTCTTCAATGGGTTACGTCCCCGCGTCTTACAATAAGTTACAAGTAAACAGTTACGTACGGTTGGCAGATAATAGCTAAAGTAAAGTCATTGGTTGTCGTCCTGTCTCCAGCCGCATCATCACCATCCGCCTGAAAGCAACACCCTTCAATATCACAATTATACAGACATATGCTCCTACATCCAGCCATGATGATAGTGAAATTGAGGCCTTCTATGACCAAGTACAGGATATCATGGATCATACACCAAAGAAAGATATTATCGTCGTCCAAGGTGACTGGAATGCGAAGATTGGAGTAGATGTATGTACCAACTGGGCAGATACTTGCGGACACTCTTGCAATGACCTGACCAACGATAGAGGGCTTCGACTCCTCGAATTTGCACGATACAACAACCTCCTTCTAGCTAACACAATTGGTCACCATACAAAATCCAGAATATGGACTTGGCACAGCCCAGGCGGGGAACATAGTAACCAAATAGACTACATACTGGTCAAAAGACGATTTAAATCATGCATTAAAGCAGCTAATACTAGAAGCTTCCCTGGAGCGGATATCGGCAGCGACCATAACCTGGTGCTGATGACTTTCCATCTACACCTGAAAAGGATAGCAAAACAAAGCAATACACGATTACGCTTCGACCTTGAAAAATTGAAAGATCCGGTAATCGCAGAGGCGTTCAGGGCAAAAATTGGAGGGAAATTTGCTCCACTGACCACACTTTGTGAATCGGAAAAGGATATGGACATAGATCTAATCACTGATACCTTCAATACCACAATAATTGAGACAGCAAAAGATATACTTGGCAAAAAACATGCCATAAAAAAACCATGGGTCTCCACTTATATCCTAGAGATGTGCGATGAAAGAAGAAAACTTAAGACCGTAAATAATACTGCAGAAGGAGCAATCAAATACAGAACAATCAACAAAAAGATCAGGAAAGAAATGAATAAAGCAAAAACAAACTGGATAGAACAACAATGCTCAGACATCGATGATAATCTACAGAGAAACAACTCAAAAAAGGCTTACAAGATTGTCAAAGATCTGACATCCACCAAGCAAGGTCGCATCTCAACAATTCAAGATAAATCTGAGAAATGTATTACAGAAGAACAAGAAATAATAAAAAGATGGACCGAATACTGTTCTGAGCTATACAATGAAGACTCAAAGGGCGACGAATCAGTGCTCAATTGCCCAACGTCATCTAACATGGACATGCATTACATTCTCCGTGATGAGGTGGAGCTTGCTGTGCGAAAGCTGAAAAAGGGGAAATCGGCTGGAGCAGACAACATCCCAGGTGAACTGATTCAAGCAGGAGGTGACCCAGTAATAAACATTCTAACTAGCATGTGCAACAAGATCTGGCAGACAGGAGAATGGCCAACACCCTGGACTCAATCGCTGGTTATAACGCTCCCAAAGAAGGGTAATCTACAATTGTGTCAGAACTACCGCACAATTAGCCTGATCAGTCACCCCAGCAAAGTCATGCTCATGGTAATACTAAACAGACTAAAACCACAAGCAGAGCAGATCATTGCAGAAGAACAAGCAGGCTTCAGAGCAGGAAGGAGCACAACAGAGCAGATCTTCAACTTGCGAGTGCTCTGTGAAAAACATCTGCAACACCAGAGGGACCTCTTTCATGTCTTCATAGACTTCAAAAAGGCGTTTGACAGAGTGTGGCATGCAGCACTGTGGGCAACCATGCACAAGTACAATATTAACGCCAACCTCATTACTGTGATCAAGAACCTATACAACAGAGCATCCAGCGCAGTACTCTACAACAGCAAGCTGGGAGATTGGTTCAAGACCACTGTTGGTGTTAGACAAGGGTGTTTACTCTCCCCCATCCTCTTCAACCTCTTCCTAGAAAGAATTATGACTGATGTGCTCGAAGACCATGTCGGAACGGTCAGCATCGGAGGAAGGATCATAACTAACTTACGCTTCGCCGATGACATAGACGGCCTAGCTGGCAGCGAGGACGAACTAAAAGAATTCCTTGCAAAGCTAGAGAAGACGTCGAAGGCCTATGGCATGGAAATTAATGCAGAAAGACCAAGGTCATGGCAAATAAGAATTTCACAAGTGAAATACGGATAAACGGTAAAAAGCTCGAGGAGGTCCCTACCTTCAAATATCTAGGGGCTGTAATATCCGATGAAGGCTCAAAACCAGAAATTCTTGCCAGAACGGCCCAAACAACTGCAGCACTAAGCAAACTGAAAAACATCTGGCAAAGCAAGAAGCTCTCCCTGAGATCAAAGATTCGACTAATGCGCTCTCTGGCGATGTCAGTCTTCCTCTATGGTTGTGAGGCTTGGACGCTCACCGCAGACCTCCAAAAAAGAATTAGTGCGCTTGAGATGAGATGTTTTCGAAAGGTATTAAACATCTCCTACACGGCGCACATCACGAACAAAGCGGTCCGCGACAAAATAAGTGCTGTCATTGGCCCTTACGAGGACCTTCTCACCTCAATTAAAAAGAGGAAACTACGATGGTACGGACACGTGTCAAGATCTGGAGGTCTCTCAAAGACGATATTGCAAGGCACAGTCCAGGGAAGAAGGAAAAGAGGCAGACCAAGGAAGAGTTGGGAGGACAACATCAAAGAGTGGACCGGCCTTTCATTTAGCGATTCCCAGAAGGCAGCTCAGAACCGTGACACTTGGCATGAGTTAGTGCGCAGCTCAAAATGGTGCCCCAACGACCCAGCGTCGGGTTAAGGGATAGTTCAAGTTCAAAGTAACAAACACCGTTGGGAAATTGTTATACAAGATGACACTACATGACACAAGATGACTCCACATGACACAAGATGACATCACATCACACAAGATGACACCACATGGCCCAAGATGACACCACATCACACAGGATGACACCACATCACTCAAGATGACGCCATGACACAACACTTAACATCAATTTAGCCATGACTTACAAAGAAGTAAATTGTGTTATTATATTATTGTTAAATAGAAATAATGGATTTAATGCTGGTTTTGAAAATAATTCTTGTTTTTTTATTGAGACTTTAATATTGTTTTTAAAGTTTCGTTAACAAATTAAAGCCTTTGTTTGCTTTTAGAACAAAAAATAATATGTGAGTAAATGAATAAATATATGGTAAAATCAATACTAAGAAGTCTAGTGATAAATATATTAGAAGACAGGTAATGAATATAGACTGGATATATGCTGAGCAACAATGGAGTGGGGGTGGGTGCAATTGAAGGACGTAGCGGTATATTTGGGTCACAGCGGGGCATGAACGGAAGAGCTTGATATAGAAGATCAAATATTTGCACTATGTCCCCGTGTCACGGTGCTAGATTCAGATGACCAGTTGATGTTTGCTTCACTTCCAAGTTCTTCGATGTACACCGGGCATTTATGAGAACATTCTAACGACATCAGATAGCCGTGGAACTCTGGGTAAACGTCTACCGGGAGATATACGAAATGAGGGGTGAGACTGCAATCAGACTTACAAAAAATTAAATGGAAAAGACGTAAACAATGTAAGTGTTAGCCTGACAGGACGTAACAAAAGTACGTAAGCGTTGTTTTGTTACGACCTGTCAGGCTAACCCTTACCTTGTTTACGTCTTTGCCAGAAGATATACATGCATGTCTCGTGGTGACAAGTTGTTCGTTTTTTAGTGGGATACGAGTGCGTCTTTGGTTGTTTGTTTGGTGGTGTGCTGAAACAGATTGGTGGTCAGGTTCTTAGTAAGTGTTGGCCGTGCTTAATTGTTGTTGAAATATTAATAGGGATAAATTAATACTTCAGTGGTTTTGTAAAAGTTGATTGCTAACTTATTATTAACAATGTATTAGTGTGGATCTATTGGTCACAAATGGCGGTGAAAAATGATAGCCAGACAAAAGCATCCTTCAAGGTACTATAGCAGGGGGCCGGTGAATAGGTCGAGACCGGAAAAGTTGTTTGACAACATAAAAGACTGGACATGAGTGAGGTTGAGTGAATTACTGGCCATCGCTCAACGTAGGCAACTGTGGTGATCGTTGTCTGTTGATGTGCTCATGTCTAACGACCGCAACTGATGATGATGATTGGTTTTGGGGTATTGATAGTCTTGTGTTAGTATGGGTATATTGTTGGTGGGATATTGGTAACCATGTATTAGTATGGGTATATTGTTGGTGGGGTATTGGTAACCATGTATTAGTATGGGTATATTGTTGGTGGGGTATTGGTAACCATGTATTAGTATGGGTATATTGTTGGTGAGGTATTGGTAACCATGTATTAGTATTATATGGTTATATTGTTGGTGGGGTATTGGTAACCATGTATTAGTATGGTTATAGTGGTGCTGGGGCTTTGCGTTGACATGCTGGGACATGCAGGCCATCGACTTAAAGGTTGTTGAGGGGAGGATAGGCTCGTATCTTGTGTTGTATCAATCCAGATACTCTTATATCTTCAGATGACAATGTCAATGTTTAAAATATGTACACCAAAACACTTAGAGCTGTAAATACTTTTCAATGAAACTCTTTAATATCTGCACCAAAACACTTCCAAATAAAAAAATATTATAGTAGGGGATGGAATAAAAAAATATGGTGCTCGAGTTTGATTTTCATTGATTGATTTCTGCTGTCAAAGCATGGCCATGATTACTGCTGTCAAAGCCTGGTCATGATTAATGCTGTCAAAGCCTGGCCATGATTAATGCTGTCCAAGCCTGACAATCACGACTGCTGCCCAAGCCTGACAATCGCTACTGCTGTCCAAGCCTAGCCATGATTACTGCTGCCCAAGCCTGGCCATGATTACTGCTGTCCAAGCCTGACAATCACGACTGCTGTCCAAGCCTGACAATCACTACTGCTGTCCAAGCCTAGCCTGGCCATGATTACTGCTGTCCAAGCCTGACAATCACGACTGCTGTCCAAGCCTGACAATCACTACTGCTGTCCAAGCCTGACAATCACTACTGCTGTCCAAGCCTGACAATCACTACTGCTGTCCAAGCCTGACATTCACTACTGCTGTCCAAGCCTGGCCATGACTATTGCTGTCCAAGGATATAGAGTGGTATGTAATGAAGTGGGGAGATCTATATATGATTACATATATATTATCCTGATTATTTTCAGGATGAGAGCAGCATAAGTTGGTCATGAAACGTCCAAGTTCTGTATTTCCTTTTTTTTAAAAAATCAGCCTCAGCTCAAGCCCATACACGTTGACCTAAACATGTGTTTTTTTTTTAATCTTTGTTGAATCAGCTACAGCGGGCTGCATTTAACCCACGGGCTGCATTTAACCCACGGGCCGCAATAAGCGCACTCACAATAGTGATTCTATATTATTTGACATTACCCATCTACTATCGGACACCAATGTGTCTCTGCAAACAACTTGTAAGATGAGAATGGTCCCCGTCAATGACCATACCCCTGAAGCATTTATTCTGTCTACTATTGCATTTAGAATTTTAAATACCATTCAATATTATAGCACTAAGAAGAAAGACAATGTGACAACATTTACTCGTAAGACACTCGCACAAATATTTCTCAAGTCCCGCATTTTTTTTATCAAATTTTATTTGTACACAAAAAAATATTGTCATAATCATTACTTAAGTAATATGTAGAATAATAATTCAGCTTTTAAAAATTGTAAAGCGGCAAAGTTTGGTACATGATACTTTTAAAGGAACAATAATTCACTGTTAAAATAGAATTGTGTATTTTCTCAACAATAATTCGGACGTTTTGTATTTTTTGTATGTTTATGTGTTGGTGACTGTGTTGGTTTGTTTGTATGTAAAAGGAGATCATATTTAAGACATGTATTTTTTAAATATAAATATAAATAAAATGCATTCTGTTCAAAAGCAGTGAGCAGGAGTAGATAATTTTTGGGGCAAGCTCAAATTGAGTGTAAAAAAAATATTTAATATTAACAATAGTAAAAAAAAAGTGACGTTTGCTTTACCTGAGTAGGTGCATAAAAAGGTCAAAGGTCATGTGAGTTCACAGTTCAACATTTACACACAGTTATATGGATGTATCATAAGACATGATGATACCATCACAGTGCTAGACCAAATAGGAAATAGTTCAAATGAAACTAAGAAACTCGTACAGAGAACATACCATTCATTGAAATGCTACGTCATTTATCCTTCCACGCCTCACAAAACTTTCAATCTCATGAGCGAGTCAATCATGACAATGATGTAAATTTGACCAATGATAAAAATCATGATATTTTAAACATCAGATTCGCATCTCTTATTCTATAAATGAATGGGTGGGAAAAAATGATTGGCATGAACATACGCATCTTATGATGACGTAGAGCACACGTAATATCATTGCCAGGGTAACACAGAAAAGTATGTATACAGTTTGACAATAAATGGCTACAAATAAAAGCAAATTTGTGCAAAATTATAAAAGACTAATAAAGTCGTTGACAAACGTAAAATTTCTTTACATTAAAATTTGCTTTAATCCATTTAGCCTATGTTTAATTTGCATTTTTTCTTGGGGGAAAAAAGTGGGGGAGGGGTAAAATTGCAAAAACAACAAAAAATAATAAAATGTTTCGTTAAGCTGACGGAAATAAATATTACGAGTAATTTTTTACATTTTGAAATCCTTTGATTTTAGAAATTTAAAAACTAATAATAAATTTTTAAAATTTTTAAGTTCTCATTTTTTAACTTCTGGAAATTGACAGAAAATATAAAATATCTATAAAAATGACATTAAAATTGTTTAAAACATAAATTAAGAAAGTAAAATGTTAATACATGTAAGACATTATAGACTATTCACATCTTTTAACTGTGATAATAGTTTTTATTTAATTACATCTTATTTTTAAAAAAAAACATTTAATTTCATGTTCAATAAATATTTATAATTTAATAGCAGTAGGACAAATATAAATACAATTTCAAAATGAAAGTATGTAAAATAAAATAAAGGAATTTGTGTGTGTGTAATGATACAAGCATCAAGTTATGAATATCAAATTTTCACCAGTCAGTACCACTTCGTGGCATGACATGACATGACATGACATGACATTGGCACATAGAGCCTCCCTGACAAAGTAACATCCCTGTAAAAGGACACAGCAGTTATTTCGCCCTGAGCAAAGTTAGAGGTCAAACCTGGAATCTTTAAGTTATAAAACACGCTCATATATAATGAGGCAGCAAACATACAATAGTTACAAGTGTGTGACGGTGAGCAGACCAAAATTATTCAAGATGAATTTCATTGATTTTATAATTATAAATTAATAGGAAGGTAAGTCCATTTAAACACACACACACACATACACACACACCCTCACACACACACAATTAAGATATTAAGACTTAAAGGCCATCTTTCCCCCNNNCCCCCCCCCCCACCCAAAAAAAAGCGAACCACTAAAAAAAATAAATCATCTCTAATCTACAGGACTCAAGAGTGATTCGCCCTTGGCACTAAACAAATCATTTACTTATTTTGAAAAATGGTAACACACACACATTGTGTGCAATGTAATTTTTGTGTGGTCTATTACATCATTACATCTACATCATTACATCTACATAATTACATCGAGGTATTTTGAGAGTTCCCGGTCAGCGAATGAAAAAAAAATGATATATCACTTTGCTGTATGAACAATGAACAAACTTATTCCTTGAGGTTAGTGACCTTTAGTTCAACTTCTACAAATTACTGCAATCTTGTGTCAGTCAGTAACAACTGGTACAAGTTACTGCAATCTTGTGTCAGTCGGTAACAATTTCTACAAGTTACTGCAATCTTGTGTCAGTCAGTAACAATTTCTACAAGTTACTGCAATCTTGTGTCGGTCGGTAACAATTTATACAAGTTACTGCAATCTTGTGTCAGTCAGTAACAACTGGTACAAGTTACTGCAATCTTATGTCAGTCAGTAACAACTGCTACAAGTTACTGCAATCTTGTGTCAGTCAGTAACAATTTCTACAAGTTACTGCAATCTTGTGTCAGTCGGTAAAAAAAACTTCTTATCTGTTACAGACGCTCCTTCTATACAGAAGATTATTGCGTCCTATGCTTATTTTACAACTTCTACATGTTACTGAAATCTCATGTCAGTATGCCATGATTGAGCGCCGTGATATGGCGCCATTATTCACTGTCTTAAAATGCTGGCTCAAAAGTTGTAAAATAATTATAATCGAGAGGCAAAAACACATTGCTGAGTTTAACAAGTTTTTAAAAGCAATGTTTGGCTTTGACATTGTAAATTTGCATTTTTCAACAAATGTAAGCCTCCGTAAATCAGTTAAGACAATTATAATGTTTAAAGCTAATACTAAAAAAAGCAAAAATTGAATTTTTAATTAATTTTTTAAAAAATATATATTATAATAATAAAATGACTTAAGTATGAATCGTTTCCCCAATTGACTGATTTCATGTTTGCATATAGTCGTGACTTGAGTCAAATCTGGTCTTATTGCTCTAAGAACTGTTGAATATTCGCTACAATGCGAAATTTTACAAATGCCTTTCCAGTAAACACTTTGAATTGTTGCTGGAGGCTGGAAAACAATACCCGTATTTTGTGGCAACCAACAGTGACCAACTACATTGGCGACCAATAGTGACCATCTACAATAAATGCTGTCGGCAGGCCGGAAGTTCATTGACGTCACTGCCGGTTTAACTACTGTACAGCATACATTTGAGCCGAGCGGTCTCGGACTTGAGGGCGGCAACTTCCACGCGCAGCTTAAGGTTCTCCTGCTCCAAGAGTGCTGCCCGGATGGCGATCTCATCCTCCTTGGCGCGTCGGGCGTCACGTGAACGTTTGGCAGCGTCATTGTTTTTTCTGCGTCTCTCCCAATAGGCAGCGTCTTTCTGTTCGTCGGGTAGGGAACGTGGTCGCTTCCGGCTATTGGAGTGCCCATATGAGGATGTGCTGGAGACAAGGGTGGGGGGTAGGGAACTGACTGGGGTGGGGAAGGGTGAGGGCGTAGTGCTGTGCTTGATGTGGTCGGTGGTGTCGCGTGAGGATGGAGATGAGCATCCGGCGGATGAAGATGGTGGTAGTTGCTGAGACATGGCGGATGGGCTAGGATACCGATGGCTCTGGTGAGACTGATGATGCTGTTGTTGATGAAGCTGACTGTGGTGATAATTCGACACATGTTGTTGAGAAAGTGGAGAAGTTTTACCGCTGGGGGACGATGATAACTGTTTTTCCCTGAACATTTGGAACTGCTGATTGTAAACGTTCATGAGATCTTCATTGTTCATCCCAGGGAACACCGAGGATTCCATTCCCTGCTGTAGAGTTGGCGGCGCCAACCCAGGCAACCCGAACAACCCAAGCGGCATCTGCAGCGCCTCTTTGGGATACGCTTTGAATGGACGGCTATTTTTAGATTTGCGGGGATCCATGAAGGCGGCCGCGGCTATTTGAGAGAACGCGTTCATTACCGAGCTGTTCCCCATAATGTTAGGTGGAAGTCCGGGGAACATGGCAAGCGGAGGCATAATCGACGATTCCCGCGTCATACTGTCAAGGTGCTTCTGTTCCTCAAGGTCATCGGGGCTCGGAGACTCCCGTTTGATCACGTGATGGTGGCCGGAGAGCGAGTTTGTCGGTGGGGAGGCCGCGTTGTAGTCGGTCATGTGACCAGGGCTGGATGATGACGTCTGAGAGTCGTCTGTCAAACTCCCAGAGAACGAAGACCGGCGCTTCACCGAAAAGTCTAAAGGACTTTCTTGATCGTTCATGGCGGGCTCGCAGGTCTTCATCTCACCTGTTTCTTTACCCGCTCTCAGCTCTTGAATCTTTTGCTCCAGTCCACGAATTCCCCCTACACTCGCTTCTTCGAAGCCGTTAGATTTCCTGAGCAAACCGCTGACGATACTCTCTTTGTTTTTACCCAAGCCGTTGGAGTGTGAAGATTTGCTCATATCGAGACCATCATCCGATGCTGTAGAGTAATCACGGTCGTAGGCATTCTTCCATGAACTGGTCAGTTTATGTTGCATGCCCTGAAAATAGAAATGAAGTTACTTTAATGAGGATTACTTTAATCAGTTACATTTTAAAATCATCTTGTTTATTGATGCGATCTAACCCGGGATAACACCTTTCAAAAGAATTAAACAACCAACACCTGAATAGCACCTTCAGAAATATAAAACGAATAACCTTTGAATATCACTTACAAAAAAAAAAAATCAAACTTTTATCCTTAGAATACCTCATATTCAGGCCTGAGCTAAGTTCCTCGTACACACAACAATTCAACACCTAGAGACTAACGAGTTAGTTTGACACCGTTATTCACAATCCATCAATTGAAGCAGTCAAAGAAATAACTCATGAAATAAACAATGCTAAAAAAAAAAAAAGATGGGAAACGTACCGGAAACCATTTGTTGGAATTACACCATAACAACCGTAAAGAGTGATAACAATAAAGTTCTGTATCGCCGGCCGTGTAGCAAGAGAGCACATTGAAACTGACGTCAACACAATGATCGCTTTCAAATTTTGTTGTATTTCAGACAAGACGGGGGACGATTTTAAAAAGGGAGAATTCTAATGATACAAAATGACACTAGCCGTCACCAAGTGGGTACTTAACAAACGATGTCTACTGGTCTAAAACTTTAATCAAATCTAACTTGACAATAACAACCTCTCGTCAATCTATCGAGTTAATCGAGTAATCTGCTAATTCAGGCCACACGTAATCAAACGAGCTCTTACATGGCCGTCCCCTACTTCCGGTAGGTGGAGTCAATAGTGTCATCTCTTGACTCTTGCACTCAATTGGTGGTATTTCTATTGGCTGAAAGCTCGTTGGGGTGTGATTGGTAAGTGTGAGCCAATGCGGTGACCTCGAAAAGTCAGATGAGAAGATTGCTGGAAATCACCAAACAATTTTTGTTACCTTATTGTTTGCTACTGTTTGAACAAAGATGCCGAGGTCAGTAAGTTCCTGTCATCTCACTGACAGCCAAGATCATTATTGTTAACTCCATCAACTGAGATGGGGAGTAGAGTCCGGATCTTCGTATTTTAGCGTGTTATCAACTTTTGAATTCTCAATGACAGCAGTGGGGGGGGGGGGGGGGGAGAGAGCTAATAATTAACCAAATGACTTGTTTAGAATGTTACATTAATCTAATGAGATCTATGACTATATGTATAGGTACCTAATGAAATGGCAATCAAACAAACCTTTCTGATACATATTTTCTTCGGCACACAATGAAAACACAAGTATAAAAAAAAATTCATATATTATTTATGGCCTTTTCGGGAAGAAAGTAAAGCGGTCACTCCTGATTGTGGAGAGAAATGACCCGAGATGGTCAGTGGTGTTGAGATGGTGAATGGAGTTGAGATGGTCAGATTGTTGAGATGGTCAGGGGTGTTGAGATAGTTAGTGGTGTTGAGATGGTCAGTGGTGTTGAGATGTTCAGTGGTGTTGAGATGGCTAGTGGTGTTGAGATGGCTAGTGGTAGTGAGATGGTCAGTGGTGTTGAGATGGTCAGTGGTGTTGAGATGGCTAGTGGTATTGAGATGGCTAGTGGTGTTGAGATGGTCAGTGGTGTTGAGATGGTCAGTGGTGTTGAGATGGTCAGTGGTGTTGAGATGGTCAGTGGTGTTGAAATGGCTAGTGGTGTTGAGATGGTCAGTGGTGTTGAGATGGTCAGTTCAGCGAATGAAAAAAAAATGATATATCA
>MUZC01000093.1:364026-398161 GCA_002072015.1 Radix auricularia | reverse complement strand
AGATGGTCAGTGGTGTTGAGATGGTCAGTGGTGTTGAGATGGTCAGTGGTGTTGAGATGGTCAGTGGTGTTGAGATGGTCAGTGGTGTTGAGATGGTCAGTGGTGTTGAGATGGTCAGTGGTGTTGAGATGGTCAGTGGTGTTGAGATGGTCAGTGGTGTTGAGATGGTCAGTGGTGTTGAGATGGCTAGTGGTGTTGAGATAGTCAGTGGTGTTGAGATGGTCAGTGGTGTTGAGATGGCTAGTGGTGTTGAGATGGCTAGTGGTGTTGAGATGATCAGTGGTGTTGAGATGGTCAGTGGTGTTGAGATGGCTAGTGGTGTTGAGATGGTCAGTGGTGTTGAGATGGTCAGTGGTGTTGAGATGGTCAGTGGTGTTGAGATGACTAGTGGTGTTGAGATGGTCAGTGGTGTTGAGATGGTCAGTGGTGTTGAGATGGTCAGTGGTGTTGAGACGAGTGGTTGTGTCAGATTCAGAGAATAGCGCTGGATGTTATTAATAACCACAACACTCATGGCGAGTTGGCACCTAACAATTACCATGTGATATAGATCGGAACCTGACCTAAGTCAATGGCTGGATTTATAAACCCTAAAATAATCAAACTTTTACTAAATGTGGACATTTGAAACACTCACTGAAATAGAGCGAGAATAAACTATCATTGAGGCCCAAGACTCTCACTGACTTGGAACCTCTGAAACACAAAGGGATATAGAGCGAGACTAAATTAAGGCCCAAGACTCTCACTGACTTGGAACCTCTGAAACACCAAGGGATATAGAGCGAGACTAAACTACCCTTGAGGCCCAAGACTCTCACTGACTGGGGACCTCTGAAACACCAAGGGATATAGAGCGAGACTAAACTATCATTGAGGCCCAAGACTTTCACTCACTGACTCAATCAATATTGCATGAAACTGGGATGTAGGGGTCGGGGTGGGGGTGGCTTTCGTGGCGGGAGTAGGGACGGGGTCGGCGATCAATGCTTCCACAAGTGGTGACTTGTGAGGGGTCCTGATTGCCGGCACAGCTGAGCACTACTTCAGTTAGTCAATAATCGGATACAGTACACTATTGAACGGTGACTATTCCTGTGGGGGAGTATTCGAGTACATAAACAAGGAAGTTATCTGAATCGATTTTTTAAAAATACAGTAGCAACCCTTGGCGGTATCGGTGTGAAGTTCACTGGTCCACAAAAACGGTAGTCGGATACCGCGCCGTTGATAATGTATTTTCGAAAACAACAGATTGTTACATGGGCCACGAGATGAATGTAATCGACTGAGTCCAGTTATTTATGGTCCAAAGACTGATGGTTTAGGTGTACGAAGATTAAGTTGTTGGTTTTGTTTTTTTCGTTGACCAAATTTCTCAGGTCCAGAAAAGAACTTTCACAAATGTAGCAGTGATTGGCGCTATGAGCGGTTCTTTGAGGTTCTACTTTAAATAATACTAATCAATAAATTTATAGAAATATTTCCCGTTTTATTGTTTATGTTTTCGTCATGGCTAAAAGTCAATGAACTTCAAGCTGATAATGTTTTTTGACTACTAGTAGGTGTGGCTGAGATGTTTTGGGGGCCACCGTTTCCAAAAATAGACGCGGGTACATTGGTGTCATCAACACTTCTACAACAATCAACAGTCGTAACAAATCCATAACATCTTCATTCTAACCTCGATGTGAACTTGTGACCCCGAGGTCACTGACATCGAACGGCACAAATCGATGTCACTTCCGGTACTAATAGGTACTACTAAACACAATGCTGCAAACCACCGTCTCCACAAACAACATCGACGGCCTGGGGCAACCAGATAGACTTAAACCTCCTTTCGGTGTGGGGAGGGGAGGGGGTTAAAACACCGTTGAACTGTAACGGTGTGTACATGAGTTAAGTGGATTGGAACATTCTTGTTCACGCTGATGGGTCGGGGTCAGGTAAGTGGTGCGGGGGCAGCGAGGGAAGGGGCGTGGCTCTGACATATGTAATGAGAAAACTCAAACAATGCTGTTACCGTCAAGACGTCACGGGCGATCAATGACGTCTCACTGGCGATGTGGATTTTTTACACTGGCAGGACGGGATAGCTTGAACCTAACGTTGCCTGGCAACCAGGTCATTGACATGCCAACCTTTACACCATGGTCAAAGCGCATGCGCGGGTCTGAAAATTTTCACTATTAAAACATTTTAAGGGGTGTAAAGGAAGTGGTCTGGGTATATATATATACACACACACACACACACACACACACACACACACATTTATGACCCCCCCCCCCTCCTACACGCACCGTAATGAATTCAGAAATAAAAAAGTGCCCACGCCTATGAATACCACCGGTATACAGTTGATATTATTATCAAAACTCACGAAGACCTACAACTAAAAGGCGTCACCTTACATTGCGTCAACAGCCACAAACTCGGTATATGCAGGAGACCGATTAGAAGCAGACTATGTAAGAAGCAGACTATGTAAGAAGCAGACTATGTAAGAAGCAGACTTCTTATAGAAACAGACAGAGTGTGTGACCTTGATGTGCCTCACAGCCAGTACGTCAGCTGGTAATGTCCTGTGTTTCTGCTAACAGTACATATCGCCAGCTGTTGTAAGGTTTTGTTTTGTTTTGTTTTGTTTGCCCGAATCTTTCTTTTTAATGAATTGAATAATGCGCAGTATCGATACTGTGTTTAAGGAAGAGTCGCTATTACAAACATTGTGAGACAGTCTAGTGTTAACACCGATTAAAATAAACACCACGGAAAAATCAGCTTGTACAACAAACTATCAGCTGATACAACAAACTTTAGTGATACAACAAACTATCAGCTGATGCAACAAACTATCAACTGATACAACAAACTATCAGCTGATGCAACAAACTTTAGTGATACAACAAACTATTAGCTGATACAACAAACTATCAGCTGATACAACAAACTATCAGCTGATACAACAAACTATCAGCTGATACAACAAACTATCAGCTGATACAACAAACTATCAACTGATACAACAAATTATCAACTGATACAACAAACTATCAGCTGATACAACAAACTTTAGTGATACAACAAACTATCAACTGATACAACAAACTATCAACTGATACAACAAACTCAGGTGATATACAACTATCACATGATACAATAAACTATTAGCTTATACAACAAACTATTAGCTTATACAACAAACTTTAGTGATACGGCAAACTATCAACTGATACAACAAACTATCAACTGATACAACAAACTATCAGCTGATACTACAAACTTTAGTGATACAACAAACTATTAGCTGATACAACAAACTATTAGCTTATACAACAAACTATCAGCTTATACAACAAACTTTAGTGATACGACAAACTATCAACTGATACAACAAACTATCAACTGATACAACAAACTATCAGCTGATACAACAAACTATCAACTGATACAACAAACTATCAGCTGATACAACAAACTTTAGTGATACAACAAACTATTAGCTGATACAACAAACTATTAGCTTATACAACAAACTATCAGCTTATACAACAAACTTTAGTGATACGCCAAACTATCAACTGATTCAACAAACTATCAGCTGATAAAACAAACTATCACATGATACAACAAACTATCAGCTGATACAACAAACTATCAGCTTATACAACAAACTATCAGCTGATACAACAAACTATTAGCTGATACAACAAACTATCAGCTTATACAACAAACTTTAGTGATACACCAAACTATCAACTGATTCCACAAACTATCAGCTGATACAACAAACTATCAACTGATACAACAAACTGAGGTGATATACAACTATCACATGATACAACAAACTATCAACTGATACAACAAACTATCAGCTGATACAACAAACTATCAACTGATACAACAAACTCAGGTGATATACAACTATCACATGATACAACAAACTATCAACTGATACAACAAACTATCAGCTTATACAGAACATCTAGTCTCAGGGGCCCTAAGATACCAAAATATGACTCAAGCATGGTTTCATATTTCATTTCCTATTTTTCAGTAACAAACATAACAATGAGTCTCCCTCCTACTGTAGCCGAGGCCTTGGCGAGGGTTTTTGCCCGTCCCTGACTTAAGGCATCGATACTAGATGATCACAGCGCCTGTATCGATCAGAGATAAGGGAAACGTTGGGTTGGGTGGGGGTGGGGGAGAGAACTTGAGAATATTTATGCTGCTTGGTATCGAGCTAAAGTTAATTTTGGTATCGATTTAACGTTAATCGAGTCTTTCGTGGCGATATTTTGGGCACAAGTGGGATGAATTGTGTGTGCGTGTGTGTTATAGCACGTGTATGAGAGTGTGTGTGCGTGTGTGACATAGGACGTGTATGAGAGTGTGTGTGCGTGTGTGATATAGCACGTGTATGAGAGTGCGTGTGTGATATAGCACGTGTATGAGAGTGCGTGTGCGTGTGTGATATAGCACGTGTATGAGAGTGTGTGTGCTATAGCACGTGTATGAGTGTGTGTGTGCGTGTGTGATATAGCACGTGTATGAGAGTGCGTGTGCGTGTGTGATATAGCACGTGTATGAGAGTGCGTGTGCGTGTGTGATATAGCACGTGTATGAGAGTGTGTGTGATATAGCACGTGTATGAGAGTGCGTGTGCGTGTGTGATATAGCACGTGTATGAGAGTGTGTGTGCTATAGCACGTGTATGAGTGTGTGTGCGTGTAAGACTGTAACAGTGCTGATCTAAGCGCCCGCGATAATAAAAAGGTGTCAACAGACGAGCTTCTAATGAGAAACGCTGGGTAAATAAAATAGTTTTAAAAGACATGAACCAAAAAAAAATTACATTTTAAAGGAGATAAGCGATTACATTTTGAGAAATGTCTCTAACTATGAATTAATAGAATATTACTTTTTAGTTATGTATAATTACTTACGTATAATTGAAACGACTTTTTGATTTGATTTGAGAGTATCTTAGCTCTGTTACAACAATACATAAATATTTAATTGCGCCACTGTAATACTAACTAATAATACGTGTAGTATCGGTTAGACCAGGGGGTCGGGAAACCATAGGTCGCGAGCCAGATGTGGCTCTATCGATGGCTGCATCTGGCTCTCAGACAAATATCCGACTATAAAAACATGTATTTAGACTCATTTGATGTGCATATTAATTTCATATAGTCTATAGACAGCATAAAAATGTTATTAAAAAGAATCAGTAACAAAATTATTGTATTTTTTAAAGGAGATTTTTGTTTGAAAGATAATGTATGGCTCTCACAGAATTACTTTTCAAAATATATGGTGTATATGGCTCCCTCAGACAAAATATATGGTGTATATGGCTCCCTCAGACAAAATATATGGTGTATATGGCTCCCTCAGACAAAATATATGGTGTATATGGCTCTCTCAGACAAAATATATGGTGTATATGGCTCTCTCAGACAAAATATATGGTGTATATGGCTCCCTCAGACAAAATATATGGTGTATATGGCTCTCTCAGACAAAATATATGGTGTATAAGGCTCTCTCAGACAAAAAGTTTCCCGCCCTCTGAACTAGACCAAGCGAAGACAACTTTCACATTCATAAAGGATTGACGATTGCTTATATCGTTCTTTCTTATAGTTTTGTTGTTGAACAAAGTGAAATTACTATTATACTATTAGCATTTAGAGGTAGACACAGACGCTATGTTATAATCATGTGCAATAAATAGTATAAACAAAGTTGACAGAGGTGAAGGTAATAACATCAGATCTACGGTAGCTGGGGGGGGGGGGACAAGTAGTGACGGTTGTTGTGATGGCATGATGTCATGAAGGGGAGAGAGAGGTGTGACGCAGTGGTTGTGCTGGGTTGACCTTAAGGTTGGTGGCGCTGTCAACCACAATAATGAGTTCAAGGCCAGGTCAATAACGACAACCTCCCCGCCCCCCATCCACCCGGACCAATCAGTTACCATAGATCGATTTCGTATCGATTGGTGAAGACAGGAATAGCTTGAGCAGAGTTTCTAGAGCTAAACTAACAGGATAATAGGGCGATATTTTTGGAATCGATTACTCAAGGGCTCTCGCAACATGCGGGTGTTTTCCATTGAAATTGAATTTTCTTTCGCTCCATGGGGATGGTCTATGAACTTTTTTTAAGAGTGGCAGATAGAATGGGGAACGGTTAGGGCAATATTCACCCTTGTAGGCGCAGCTCCTGGAAACACGAACTGAGTATTTTGAAATGAACATTTTTTTTTTTTTGAAGGAATTTATTGACGGACATGACATTGTGATAGTAAACTACACTGAATGTTGATAGACATGACATTGTGATAGTAAACTACACTGAATGTTGATAGACATGACATTGTGATAGTAAACTACACTGAATGTTGATAGACATGACATTGTGATAGTAAACTACACTGAATGTTGATAGAGTCAGTTGTCAAAGATTGGGGAAAAAATCATAATTTCATTCATTTTTTAAAAAAAATTGTTTCAAATGTATTATTGAGCGGAAAACGGGTTTGGGGGGGGAGGGGGGTGTTAAGATCTCAATATTTCCTATCCGTTAGAACTGTCTCTATATACTTTAGTACTGTCTCTATGCGTTAATACTGTCTCTATACGTTAGTACTGTCTATATACACTTTAGTACTGACTCTATACGTTAGTACTGTCTATACGTTAGTACTGTCTCTATACGTTAGTACTGTCTCTATACTTTAGTACTGTCTCTATACTTTAGTACTGTCTCTATACTTTAGTACTGTCTCTATACGTTAGTATTATCTCTATACGTTAGTCCTATCTCTATACGTTAGTCCTATCTCTATACGTAAATACTGTCTCCATACGTTAGTACTGTCTCTATACGTTAGTACTGTCGCTATACGTTAATACTACTACTCTATAAATTAGTACTGTCTCTATACGTTAATACTATCTCTATAAATTAGTACTGTCTCCTTCCCTCTGTCCACAAAGCTCTTGACTGGTGGGGGGAGGGGGTGGTTAATTTAATTTCAAATTACATTTATGAATTTGTGTGTGCTGTCTGTTGACGAAGTCTTACTGCCTTACCGAATGAATTTTATATCAGTACTTTTTCTTCTTTTCAAACGTAAAAATACCTTCCTTACTGTTACTATTAGTTGGGGAAAAAACACACACAATCGAGTCTTTTCTTTGAAATGTCTCGGTGTGGAACAGCTCTTTATAAATTTACGAACTGTTTGAACTTTTACAATAACCCACCCGCATAACAGATGAACACCCCCCCCCCTTTTCTCTCTCTCACACTCTCTCTCTCTCTCTCTCTCTCACACACACACACACACACGACGTGACGTGCCCGTCATGGTGCAATTTATGTCAGTGCCCGCAGCCCGAGTGTGGGAACCAGCGCGGACCACGCACTGATGACACTAAGAGTGGTGGGCCTTTGTCAATGACGTCAAGCAGAAATTTGCAAGTAAGCAAGAAATAGAGCGAGATCGTTGCCGCTTCTAAAAGCCGTGCAAAGTAGACTTTTTAAAAAAAATTGATTGATGTAGGGCAGACACTCCCCTATCCTTGGTGACCCCATTAAGTGAACTGTCACCAAAGTAGTTGAATATTTGAAGATGGGCGTGGTAAAGTGTGGACGGGCCGGGGGAGGGAGGGGCGGGGTCGTGACGTGGTTACATCCCAGGGATTTCACGAATGGTTGACTCTAGGCAGTCAGTGCGGCTTAATTGAAAAACATTGTCAATACTTAAGCTTCATTACAACACGTCAATAAACATTTGTCAGTAACTAGGGACCAACCGGAACTCACACCGGACATTCGCCCCGGCCGGATATGGGGTTTTTAAGGACTATTCGCCTCAGCAAATAGCCAATGATCTATAAAAACAAAAATACCTTTAAAAATGCAACTGTGGAATTCGATAAATATAAAGATTAGTATACTTACAAATTGTTAAAAATATAACAAATGTAACCCAATTATAGGAATTAATAATTTTGAAATTATAAAAATATAAAGTTAATAAAAAATTTATAAACAAAATCGAGTGCCTAAAATTAAATTTTATTGGTAGAAAACGTGAAAACTAAATACAAGGCGGTCATGGTTTTGCGAAATAAAGCAACCTATTTTCGTTTAACGAGCCTAGTACTCGGTTGGTACCCGGATCTGGCAAATATTATATCTAGCTATTCCGGTTTGGTACCCGGTAAAAAAATGGTGTGGTTGGTCCCTAACAGTAACATTGTAACATAGCACCACGTCAAAAGACATAGAATTTCAAAGCACCACGTCAAAAGACAGAGAATTTCAAAGCACCACGTCAAAAGACAGAGAATTTCATAGCACCACGTCAAAAGACAGAGAATTTCATAGCACCACCTCAAAAGACAGAGAATTTCTTAGCACCACGTCAAAAGACAGAGAACTTCATAGCACCACGTCAAAAGACAGAGAATTTCATAGACCAAAACAAAAGACAGAGAATTTCATAGCACCACGTCAAAAGACAGAGAATTTCATAGACCAAAACAAAAGATGTGTCTCCGACATAGAACCATTTAATAAATAAATATACAACAGAGGACAAGGTAATATTGGCTGTGTAGTCAACGAAGCACCCTCATTTCCCATACATATACCTAATTTTACATTAAAAATACCTTTACTTCAAAGAGAAATACACTTATTCTCTCCTAATATGTGCTCTAAACTCTAAACTAAAATTTGCACCTGTTTTGCCTAAGCTGATCTTCCACTAACTTTATGTCACTTGGTTTAAGCCTTAAGTTGAAGGTGAACATTTTGCACTGTAGTTGTTTAGGCTGACCACATTGTACAGAAGTTTCTAAGTCTGGGCACATTTTGGAAGGGTTAAGACACGTGATGCGCGGCACGTGACCTTAAAGATATGTTGATATCACATCAATACATTAGTCCTGATAGAACTCTAGTTAAGCTCTCGTATGTAGCAGTGGTCGAACGCAGTTTTCTAATTCTGAACAGCGCTTTGCTCCATTTCTTACAATTATCAACAATCTTACAAAAAAATCTATAAAACTAACTGGTCTAATTTGGTTGTGCCTTCCCCACCCCGCCACTCCCTACATCCGCCCCCACTCCCCAATCCTCCACCAACTCACTACCAACACTGTAATCGTGTCAAGACCTCCAGAAAGTAGGCCAAAAGTACGCCAGTTATTTTTGCCATCGGTTCACGTAGCGTACCGTCCCACCAATTAAACAAGTCCCTACCGGCAACCAGGTCATTTACCTCGCATTGCATAAACCGGCGCACCGTAAACCTTCGACGGTAACGACCCCGGTATAACAGTGGCAGCACTCGCAACACTTTCGGCCGAAAGATGCCAATTCTCGCTAACAATCCGTGGCCTGTCGCCGTTTGTTTTTAACAATTGAGATTTTGTTACTGGGGATACGTGCTTCTTTTTTAACAAATCCTGAGAGGGTTGAGTCGTGAGGTTAGGGTGGAGGGTAGCGGTGGGGGGGGGGGGGGGGGTGAGGTGCTTGGGAGGTGAAGTTTAAAGACGTAAAGACGGAAGGAATTATTGACGTAAACAGTTTTTAAAAAAAAAAGAATTAATGAACGGACCCGGATGTAAACTGTAAGAAATGGTAGCGTATATGTATGTGTCTACACGAGGGGTCTAGTAACCCCTAGATAAGGCTCCCGAAAAATGCCTCAATATTATGCCCTTATGAATGTGAAACAGTCTCTTCTTAAAAGGGCCAAATAGTATTGTATGTCAAAAATAGTCCAATATAAGGGCTATAGGGTATGTATGTCACATATTTCCTGTTAAGCGAGACATATTTTTTATTTTGTATATATATATATATATATATANATATCACATAGTCTCAGTAGAAAATGCCATTTTAGACAAGTTTGTTCAAATCAAGGCCATTCATGTAGTTCAGATATAATACTGGGGGAAGGGGGGAAAGTTTTGTGAGAAAAGTGGGTGGGGTGGGGGTGGGGGCTGATCTTAAAACCGGATCTAACCAAACAACAGGTGGACTAAATCACTTTAATAACTGTTATTTGACTGTAAGAAACTTGATCAGTCAACTTGACATCACGTGACTTTAATGTAAATGACCAAAATGTTATCATTGACGTCATATGACCGGGCTACTCAACTGTAGCCCGTTATCAGAGGCTAACTTTTGATTATTTGGCTTCTTTATTTCTTTCGTTTTTATTTTTAAATTTCACTTTTGAGATCATGCAGATTCCGCTGGTCAGTTTTCTAGTTTTATGTACCACCATCCATAGGGCCATGGTTATTGTGAACATCGAACAGTCTTTAAATATAAATTGTTCCTCAAACAAATTTTATACACGTTCTAAATACTTCATTTCTATTAGAATTTCCATCTTGTGAGTTTTGTGCATTATTTTACTTAGATTTCGCATGACCGTGGACAGGGTTGGCTCCGTTGATAGAAAGGTATTTAGGAAGGAACTATAACTCATATCTATGTGTTCATTGGCTGCCTGGTTTAACAACTTTAACTTTAAGACATTTAGTTAATTCATCCGGGGTTTTATTTTTTTAAGCATTTGATGTTTATAAAATAAACTACTTTCATTTAAGCGGATAATTTAAAGCCCAATTTTGACATGGACTGAAAAAATAAGTGGAAAAACAGTAAAGAAATCGGTCGTTTAAAAAAAAAAAAAAAAAAAGACTTTCTATTATTAAAATTTGGAGCATAAGAAAACATACAAGTTAAATAATGGCGGAAGAGAACAACCAAAGTGAAATCTTGCTTGATTTTCGGAGTTGACTATTTATTGAATGTCTTTGGTTCTTTCAATCTAACCTGCTTGCTCCCCCACCCCACTCACCCCTTGTACAAAATGGTTTTAATAAATGCATGATGTAAAGTGGATGCACTCTTAAGTTTGCCACTACTCACCAACTCCTCGAGTCTATTAACATATCCTCTCTCCTTCTGTTAGGACAGACAGCCAGAAACTATTTTAATGAACCTTTTCTAGTAAATAAACGTGATTCTGTTTGTGGTGTAGATCTGTAACGAGATTCAAGCTAGTTCCCGTCTGTTTGTGGTGTAGATCTATAACGAGATTCAAGCTAGTTCCCGTCTGTTTGTGGTGTAGATCTATAACGAGATTCAAGCTAGTTCCCGTCTGTTTGTGATGTAGATCTATAACGAGATTCAAGCTAGTTCCCGCTGATTTGGTGGGTCAGTAAATCTCTGACATGCATTCAAACGTTAAAATGATGAGCAGACCTCTCACCAAACACTTTTGTTAACAATCTTATAATGTTTCTGGGTAATTCTTCCCAAAGTCTTCCAACGAAAAGTTACCACGGGGGGAAAAAAGTACTTGAATCTCACGTCACTTACACACTGACATTGACTTCCGTTCCTAGAAGATGTCAATTCCGGAAATATGCAACAATGTGCAAAATGACTGGTGGGGGTGGGGTTTGGGAATGGCTAGGGGTGTCAGAAGAAAAATTTTCCTTAATCATCTGTTTACTGTAATCACGTGTTGTTTAGGGTTATTAAAAAAAGGGAAACTCTCATTTAGAATTGTGGCGCTAAATAAATGGTTAAAATAGTGCATAGTTTCTGTCGTGAAAATATCTCCGGACCAAATCCTGGGGATTAGTCAAATGTCATGATACAATATCATATCATATTTCAAGAGGGTAAACAATCATCCTTGATTATCTCATTTTTTAAAAAAAAAAGTATTTGATTTCAATGAAACCATTATGGATGGGTGAAACAGACCATTGTGGTTTGTGAGAACGCTTTAAGTAGGAAGGCGAAACTTTATATTCCGGGTGGATCTTTCAATTACTTTAAGGGTAATAAAGACTTTTTATTGGATAAAATTTGAAGCTTGAGTAACAGGCACGCAAATCATGGGGAAATAAGTCAGATGAAACGACAAGAAAATCAAAGGAGGATAAGTTTGTTTGACTAACATTTGGGTACGGAAAAAGAAACTAAGCGAAATATTGACGTGCGTTTTGGTGCAAGCTTTCATTTCAAGGACTTCCGGTGTCTAACGGAAGTGCTACGACTCTAATTCCTTACAGGGCGTCATTCAATCATGTGCAGGGTGGATGAGTGGCGGAGTGAGTCATCATGGTCGTTGAACTAAAACTCATCAGTGTTCTTCAACGATCTGGCCCGTCTGTCCATGGTGTTATCACGTTCGCAACGCATCGGCCACAGATATCATTTAATTTATACAAGTGTCTTGACTTTCACAACGTTCGTCACGAGCAGTCCAACTGGAGGAACGACTTGGGTGTAACGTGATGACCCTGAAGATGTCTGGCTTGTGTAATAACCTCAAGAGCATGCCGGGAACACTTGTCAAAATAACCCTCGTAAAAAAAAAAGGGTGTCAAGGCGCCCTGGTTTGGGTTGTATGTGGCGGCATCTATCCACACAAATATCCACGGGAAAAAATAAGAGAAGTTGAAAAATAAACCATACATTACATTGTTGATAGATGTCATTGGTGTAAAGTTATAACAAATTTGTATAATTTCATTGGTGCATGTAATTGTAAAGTATAAGAATAAGAATAAATGCAAGTGAAAATGATCCCATTTGAAATCCATGGGTTAACTTCCTTCACGGCAAGAGTTTATCTCACGCAGCAATCTACTCGCCCTCAATAGCTAATAAATCTGTTAGCTTACATCAATGTTATTGAGGTCTCTATCAACCTCAAATGTAATCAGAAATTTCACACTGGTGTTTGCAGTCCGAAAAAAAAAAGACAATGCAAATTGATGTTGGATTATCAAGGGTTAAGAAATTTTCTTAAATTTTAAAGCAATGACCATTAAAGACTTTGAAATACAAATACAATTTGTCAGAATATTTGTATTTCATCATATCCCTTTCCCCAGACTCCCAGATACGTGGCTTATGGCCAACTATTACTATTGTCACACGTGGTACCTAAGACGAAGGCACTTGTGCGTTACGCCATTCTTACCAGCCTAACCATATGACATCTGACCTCAAGGGTAACCTCTGTTCCGGTAGGTGACCTAGATAGATCCACTGGACTGCATCGTATGACCTGGTTGTCGTGTTGAGTAAGGCACGTAGTACTTACTTTTATAGAGTAGGCGGGGCGGGTTGGGCAGGTAGATTTGGTACTTAACGTTGGTTTAATACAAGGATTCTCACAAACCCTGTTCAAGGTTCCAAAATGAAAAATTACGAACTATATGGGTATTTTCGATCAACCAGTATAAAGGAGGCGTGAATTTAGTAACGTCTTTGAAAGTGACAGTGAGAACCTCTGGCGTGGTGTTGGTGCTATAAAGTAGTGAGAACCTCTGACGTGGTGTTGGTGCTATAAAGTAGTGAGAGCCTCTGGTGTGGTCTTGGTGCTATAAAGTAGTGAGAGCCTCTGGTGTGGTCTTGGTGCTATAAAATAGTGAGAACCCTTGGTATAGTGTGGGGGAGTGCTGTGTTGAGGTAAGGTCTCTTGTATTGTAAACAAAATACCGGAGTGGGGTCTTGTGAACATTTGGTGTGTAACCATGGTCAGAAAGTTACAAAACGATCGGTTAATGGTTACACCAGATCGTAGTAGGAAGCTAACTAAATCATCTGTTACATTGTTACACCAGATCGTAGTAAGAAGCTAACTAAATCATCTGTTACACCAGATCGTAGTAGGAAGCTAACTAAATCATCTGTTACATTGTTACATCAGATCGTAATAAGAAGCTAACTAAATCATCTGTTACACCAGATCGTAGTAAGAAGCTAACTAAATCATCTGTTACATTGTTACGTCAGATCGTAGTAAGAAGCTAACTAAATCATCTGTTACATTGTTACATCAGATCGTAGTAAGAAGTTAACTAAATCATCTGTTACATTGTTACACCAGATCGTAGTAAGAAGCTAACTAAATCATCTGTTACACCAGATCGTAGTAAGAAGCTAACTAAATCAGCTGTTACACCAGATCGTAGTAAGAACTTAACTTAATCATCTGTTACACCAGATCGTAGTAAGAACTTAACTTAATCATCTGTTACACCAGATCGTAGTAAGAACTTAACTAAATCAACTGTTACATTGTTACATCAGACCGAGGAAGTTAACTATATGTAAGTGATATGCTCATATGTTACGTCCAGTGGCGGCGTTGGTAAGCGCGGGGCCTAGTGCCAGCAATGACCCTGCGGGGCCAGAGTACTAGTAAAGATCGCTAAGCACCAGTATGCTATGGTATTTAAAAATATGAAATATCTTGATTATTGTGTAATTTTAATACCGCGTGTCAGCTTTTTATCAAATTATTACAAGTTCATTATTTTCTCTGGTCTATAAATAACGGTTTATTCTTATCGAAAAATGACGTGCCGGTTACGACGTGATTTAAAATGCAATTTATTGGCAGACATATTGCAAAATAATGCGTTTTGCTAATTAAAACGCGGGGCCTACCTAAGCGCGGGGCCTGGGGCAGTCGCCCCAGTTGCCACCCTCAAACGCCGCTCCTGGTTACGTCACTATCTTAGTGTAATTGTATTATGTTACTCAAGGAAACTGTAATTGGGGAATTCACACTGAGTTATTTGCGAAAAGCCAACGAAAGAAATGTATACAAGAGAGTCACAATTTGGCCACACCCGGCACTACCAGGTAGTTTATACAAACTACAGAAATAGACTTTTAAAATAAAACAAATGGGAATACGAGTTTTCGTTCTTGTTTTCAATTTTCGTCTTCTTTGAAACTGGCCAAAAAATTTATGAAAAATCCCGACATAACAGGAAAGAACTTTCCTGACAGCATAAATACCTTGCACACCTTTACTCCCAGCCCTCCCACCCCCTTCTAGACCAACTACGCGCACACNCCGCAAGGGAAACAACCCTCTCCCGATGTTTAGTTATTCCTATCACCAATCGCTGCCCGGGTTCAAGAGCAGGGCGAATTCTCTCCCTTTTATCTACTTTTTTTTTCTCTCTCTCCCTTAGCCGCGGCACTTTTATTTACATTGACGGGGCCAGGGTTAAAAGAAGGCCGGGGTTTATTCTTAGATTTTTATTCCTGGATGTTAGGGGCGAGATTGGGTTAGTTCCCTTTGTGGTGGGGGGGGGCAGTAGTAGAGACTTATCCCCCTTACCCCTGACTTGTACAACAGGTTACACGATCTTCTGAACACGATACCAAAGTTTCGTTCCTTTACGGGAAATCCTTATGGACCTTTTTAAACTGACTTTTTGTTACAATAAAGGCTGTTTGTTACAATAAAGGCTGTTTGTTTGGGATAAAAAAGGATGGTGATGGTTGTAAATTTTTACCAGTAGGCAGCGATAGGGTTCACCTGGTTCAATGAAACTAGTAAGTAAATGACTACTAATAACAAAGTTGGTAAAAGAAGTTTCACACTGATTATTTATTACAAAGTTATATATTATAGTAGTAGTAGTAGTAATAGTAGTAGTAGTAGATACGTGTGTGGTTTATGAAACAAATTAACGTCAATTGATCCAACCCTCTAAAAATAAATTTTAAATTAAAATTAACTACTATTTAAAATTATGAGCTGGCCGCGATTATGTGCCCGTGGTCACACTTACTTCCCCTTGTACAGTTTAATATAGATGCTGGCTAAACTTTACGTCACATCGGTCAGTCAACTCAAATAAAATTTGCCGAAAGTCCATATATGGTAAATAAATAGAGGGACAACATACAAGATATGTTGACGCTGGGAAATACGAAACGCAGACGAGACTTTCGATTAGCTAATAGATGGATAGCTTTCTACATTTTAATTAAATTTAAACTTCACCTACGTTCACACTATCTGCAGATTTTGTTGGTTTAAAAGAACTAATTCTAAACAAGTTAAGTTACTTAACGCTGATAGAACGCGTTGGGTCTTTTAATGAAACAGTCGAGACGTCATATAAGAAATGGGTATGAAAACGCTATCAACATATTAGAATTATTAAGACAGTCGTCATTGTTGAGTAGATGCCCATTGTGAGTTATGCTTTGGTGCAGTCTTTCATCGGCGCCATATTCCTAGCGTGAAGCTGGTCAAGCATGAATGGAGATGGTCAACTCTGTTAATGAAGGTCAGATTTTTCAGATATCGAAAATTATGGGTAAGCCGATGGATATATTACCGCTAGAACCACTCATGATGTTTCGACATAATCATGTCAAAGATGTATTTAGTTATTGTTATTGTTGTTGTTTCTTCCCATTTAGAAGACTGAACCGTCCCTGCCCCGTTACATCATCAGCGACAGATTCCTGACTGACCGTGAAATTCTTTCTCAATGATGTATGTCAAAAAGCATTTCCGAAAGCCCATATCTATATAAATTAAATATACCCCCCCCCACACACACACACACCAAATCCAATATACAAACTTGACACACCCACTTGCCCCCTTTTACCAGTTAGAAATCAAAGACAGAAACTATAATAAGCAAGGACACGTCACCAGTACGGCGCAGTATAGAGGATAGGTCAGTCACACTAACGTGAATCACGGGAAGGGGGGGGGGGTCGGGAGTGGGGGTATTTGGGCCCCTATTGACACATCACACTGTAGTCTTAGAGCCCCCTGTCTTACTCATGTTTTCATGGCGCGATGACATCACGTCTTGCGCTGCACTTCCGTTTTATCACTGCATGACTAGCAAGGAAGGTTTGATGAGTTTTGGGGTAGCTGACACCAAACAATGTTTACCACGTAGTTTCCATGACAATGTGATTAGCCCATACCGGAAGTGACGTCGATGTCAACGCGACACCATATTACATGTGCTTGGTTGGAAGAAACCAAATTTAATGATGCCGTCAAACAAACAAGGCCATAGATCATAGATGTGCTTGGTTGGAAGAAACCAAATTTAATGATGCCGCCAAACAAACAAAGCCATAGATCATAGATGTGCTTGATGTAAACAAGCTCCAGCCGTCAAACAAACAAAGCCATAGATCATAAATGTGCTTGATGTAAACAAGCTCCAGCCGTCAAACAAACAAAGCCATAGATCATAGATGTGCTTGATGTAAACAAGCTCCAGCCGTCAGCCGTCAAACAAACAAAGCCATAGATCATAGATGTGCTTGATGTAAACAAGCTCCAGCCGTCAAACAAACAAAGCCATAGACCATAGATGTGCTTGATGTAAACAAGCTCCAGCCGTCAAACAAACAAAGCCATAGATCATAGATGTGCTTGATGTAAACAAGCTCCAGCCGTCAAACAAACAAAGCCATAGATCATAGATGTGCTTGATGTAAACAAGCTCCAGCCGTCAACGGAAACGACCTTCCAACAGCAACTCGAATCCAATAAGGACTACGATTGATTGAGCAACTTTGATTATTGTTTTTACGACTCAATCGTCTTCACTTATCTGGTTATATATATAACTCAGAATAGGACTGTGATAAAGCTTTTCCTGTACAAATATAAGACAACCGAGCCAAATGAGTGATCAAAGAAATAAATTAAAGCTTCATTAATAGACGAATGCTCTGGCTTAGTGCAGTGATTCTCAAAGTGGTGGCCTGCGGACCGGTGCAGTCCGTGGGGCATCCGCCGCCGATCCACAGAAGTAATAAAAAAAAAAGGGGGACGGAAAAAAATTGTCAGTGCAGGGAAAATAGTGCACCGGTCCCTGGTACAATGGAAAAAAAATTCCCGGCGGTCCGCCATACTAAAAAGTTTGAGAATCACTGTGTTAGTGTATTAGTCTTTTAAAATGTATTGTTTTGACAAGAATGCGTTTGTGTATCTTGTGTGTTCTTAACTTATCTGTTGACGGTACATTTTGTTGGTCTGGTCATGTCGGACATGGGTTATCTATCTTGTTGCACATGTGTTCGACCTTGACTTCTGATCTAAGTGTGCCTTTTTCTGACAGTAACACACACACACACACACACACACACACACACACACACACACATGCTACACCGTTAGAAAGCCATCCAATTATTACTAATTAGACTAATTCTATTAGTGATAAAGGGTCGAATATGACTTGAAATGTGGTTTTATTGATTAGAGCTCTGTATGGCCCTGGCTCACAAAATAAGAATCGTTCCTCCGTGTTATCAACAATAAACTAAATAAATGTGATTCACTTATTTAGACATGTGTTACAGAAGTTCAACATTTATATATAAACTCAATCACTGTCTGCCTCCGTAACACTGAGGGACATAGAACAACAGTCCATAGCAGTTAAAAAAGCGTGTGGTGTTTCTCGACGTAACATTAAATGACATCATTGTTTGACGTTATATTTTAATATCTTTGGAAAAGAGAACGATGTATCAAAAACCCCATAAAAAACCCAAGGTTTTTGTTATTATTATTTTTTTTTTNCTATAAATCAATTATTCTATATACGAGACATAACTAAAAGAATGTTCACGGAAATCCGAAATTCCAAGATGGTAGTTATGTGTCTTAAAACATGTTTAATATAATGCGCACCAATCGGGAATATTTTTTTTGTAAAGTATAGTCAATATAATACGCATCGCATAGCGCCTCAGGAATACATAATACGCTCCACGAAACTCTAGTACAAAAATTAACACGCTGCATAGAGATAAATAGAGATAATCTAAAAATTTAAAAATTCATTAATTTAATTACAGTACATTCGATCAATCTGAAATTTTGATACATCATTTTTACTATCGGCATGAGTCTGCTTGCAAAATTTCAACTCGCTAGCTTACGGGGAATTGGGTTAAAAATCTATCCAAAGTTGTTTTTTCGGCAAGCAAGTGCTCAAATAGACACCACAAGTTTATATAAAAGATTTTTAAAAAAAACCATTAGTGAATTAGTCATTACTTTTAGTTTTAGACTTTACATTCATATAATCCTGCCCAAATGTTGTCAACACCTCCTTGTGTTTACTTGTCACAATAAAAAATCTTGTAAGAATGATGGTTTGTAGTGGAGTGCATATTAGGATTTGGAGTGTAGGTTAGGGTTTGGATTTTAGGTTAGGGTTTGGAGTGTATGTTAGAGTTTGGAGTGCAGGTTAAGGTTTCGAATGTAGGTTAGGGTTTCGAACGTAGGCTAGGGTTTGAAGTGCCGGTTAGGGTTTGGGGTCAAGTTAGGGTTTGAGCGTGGAGTAGGTGGGTGTAGAGCTCACAAATACAAAGTGTTTTGATAAAATCCATCATCAATAATAAAAGTTAATTAAGTCTCAACATGTTTTGAATCCAGATTGCAAGCCTGTGCGCCCCCCCCCCCACACACACACAGACGGTTAATTTCCACTGCGCCCAGCCACGTCATCTGTCAAATGTAAATACGGTAGACACGGACTAATAGAATAAAAACATGTTGATTTATTTTGATCTCCAAGCCATAGAGGTCAAGGCCGTTGAAGACACAACACGGCTTACATAAGTCGAGAGTACAACAAGGAATGAACGACGGGTGGTCCCTATACAATTGGTGACATCAAGGCAACTTGAGCATACACCCGTAGCAGTGGGTGGTCAGATCACAGGGGCGGCGCCGTGTTTTTTACAGGGGCGACACCAGTTGGGTTGTTTTTAATAAATATTGGCGTCTCGTTTGTTTTTGTTTTTTTAAAATTGTTAATAAGGTGTTGTATGTCTGTCCTATTGTCAATGCCCCGTTTCTTTGTTCTGGTCTGTATTCAACGGACTGTAGTCCGGTGTGTGTGTGTGTGCATGTAGCTGCCAAATTATAGAAGTCTATGTTACTGTTTGTGTCTAGGTTTGGTAAAGGCGATCTAAAATAAAATTAGAATTTGATGTGTTTTTTTTGTGTTTTTTTTTATTTTTACAATTTAAAAAAAAAGTAGTTTTCGGTCTTACCAATGTCAAGGCCATGGTTTGGTCATTCAGCTGTCCGTCACCAGCAGTCTCCTCTGTTGTGGTGCTGACATCACAGGACAGCTCGGATATTCTCTGAATTTCAACGACCATCACAACCAATCCAGAAATACGTCACTTTGTCACCCGAAAGATGGGCGTCTCATCACCGGACAGCAGTGACCGCAGTGGTCAAGTACACAAAATTATACTTTGTCAATGTTTCTGTTGACAACAAGACCAGCCACAACTGTGCACTCTAGACAAAAGACTCCAGTGGCAGAAGTTTTAAGTCCGGTTATAATTTTAGGAAAATAACTTAAATCACAGTTCACTATACGTTCACTGATTCTGATATTTCTGAGAAAATACAAAAATAAAGTGTTTTTTTTGTTTTTTTAAAGAAAAATTAAATGATCAAATTTAAAACTACCATTGAACTATGGAACATTCCTATTGTACTCTATTGATCCTTTCTTTCTTTTTTTAAAAGTATATTTATCGCCAGTAATATAGGATCATACTGTGACTCGTAAGTGGGCTGTTGAACTGTGGCACGGCACACATGTATGTAACAGGATAGACTAGCGTAAGGCGAAACTCAAACAATCTCCAAGGCAGCTTTTCAAACACTTGTTACGTAAGAGAGAAGCTCCGGTCTGCTGTCGCCAACAAGGGCCAATTATTCTCTTTAAAACAGTACGAGGGTCCGGCCGAATAGCGGAGTAGCGGCGCTTGACTAACTCGGGTCATGTCAAGATTACGAGTATTGCACGAGGTGTGGGCGAGAGCAGGATTAAGCGTTGCTACTGAGTAACTAGCGGGTCGGAGTTGGGGGGGGGGGGGTTAGTAGAAAGAAATTACGCTGAAAAAGAATTCACCGAAAGTCTAAAGTGGGATGAACACAAATAAAAAATGACATGCCCGGGGTTTTTCCCGTTTAAGTTTTGCAACATGATGTTCCTGTGTTTAATCATGGCCTTGAAATAGGCTACCTGACAACATTTGAACACATGCTATCTGATTAATCTCCCCTTCAAAGTAAAGAAAAACGAATTTTCTTTGTGTTTGTTTATCATCAGATCGTATTCTCCCACTTGTACATGCCTGGTGATCTCAGTCAGGGGAGAGAAAACTTTTCTTTATCATCAGTGCCGTGACTCATGAACGGTTTCGTAACGGGAAAACTATTCGACCGGCAGGGAAGGTGTGAAACGGGATTACGTCAGACGAGGGATGGTGCACCCACGGGGAATGCTGGAAACTCCTCTACAACTAGTAACTAGTGGTATGGGGGGGGGGGGGGTTAAGGTGTGAACGTTACGTAAAGGTGCGCCTGTTACTGGATCGATTCAATGGCTGTGTGTTACGTAACTTGATATAGCAGCGCGTGTTCTTGAACACTTCGTATAGAAACCTGTATTGTAATGTTAGCACTGTACTTGTTGAAGTTATTTGTCCTGACAAAGGCATTAACCGAAACTTCATTAGTATTAATCAATTAATAAAGCTTTAAGATAGTGTTTTGATTATACAATTTTTGTGTGGATCTTTTATCTTCTTAAACATTTAAAAGTCTTGTTTATAAAACGAGCATCCAATATCAGTTATCTTATCTGACGTCTATGATAATGATTTATGGGGGTGAGGACCAGGCTTAAGATAAGGGGAAGTGTTTAGTTAGGCTTGGCTTCGAATGAGGCTCGTCCCTTACATTGGCTTCGAATGAGGCTCGTCCCTTACATTGGCTACGAATGAGGCTCGACCCTTACATTGGCTACGAATGAGGCTCGTCCCTTACATTGGCTACGAATGAGGCTCGTCCCTTACATTGGCTACGAATGAGGCTCGTCCCTTACATCGGGCATTCTCTTTTCAGATACTAAATAAATAAATAAAATTATTGCCGAATATTTTCGCGGTCGAAAAACAAACATTAAAATAAACTACCACACAGAGGTACAATTCGGTACCTCTTCTTGTTTCTAAATTTCCAGCCAAATGACTTTACTAATTCTTATATTGAACATTTCGAGCGTTCAATTTGATTTCAGGGATGCATTTATTTTGAATGTTTTGCGGTTAAATCTAAATGTTCTTTAGTTATTTTTAATTTTCTTAATTTTTTTGATAACTATAACGGGCTTTTAATATTTGAGTAATGCTGCCATGACAAGTTTCAATTAAGTATTTAAAAAATACTTTAAAAATACTTTAAATACTTTAAAAAATTTAAAAATTAAGTATTTTAAAGTATTTAAAGGACAAAGTTGGTAAATGCGGTCTAGAGCCGCACCTGTCTACAGTCAATACATCAACATCGATGTATCACTTGTTTTTACTAGGGCTGAAGAGGAATATTTGTATTATGGTGATGTTGGACAATAACTTGTTAGTCCTAGTCCTAGCGTCGTAATCCATCCTGGTACATAATTGTTACTTCTACGTTAATTCGAGAATGGTTTGAGGAATTCACCCCGACAGAACTTTGCTCATGCATCGAACATTATTATAGTTTTTTTTTTTTTTTCTAAATTGAAAACGCATTTTATATGTATTATGTATGCTGGAAAAATAACAGTACGAAATTAGATTTGTTGTTTTCTAATAAAAGAAACGACATACGCGAAATGAAGAGACTTTTTATTGAAACTCTTGAAGATTGACCATCCATAACACGATCAAGTGATTCACGGCAGTTTGGCGCGTCATGATAACTAACATCCGAACAGCGTTGAACACAATTGTAACTTGTCAACTAAAATAAATAGATATGATTTAATTACAGACTAACACTTGCTTTAGTTTTAGAAACTCGTACATTCACACCATGAGGCCTGAGTTCAAATCCAAGCTGAGCATCTCACTCAACATTGACCATCAGGTTCCCTGTCACCACATACAGTCCGTCCACAGTTGACATATTCCACGCGGAGTGACAATAATGGGGGCTCGCCCGAGTCACAGGATGGTCTCCCTGTGAGGACCGTGGCCGAGGGTGTGGGAGGGGGTAGAGGGGGGTGTGGCCAGTAGTCACACGTCGTTCGTGTGTCACCCGCTGGACGGAGGCGCGAGGTGAGGCGGCGGGAGTGTTGACGCGGGGAGGGGGGGCATCGCCACCCCCACGCTTTCATCAATACATAAATATGCCCCACTGCCTTCCTAGATGGAGAGGGGCTCACCCCCACTGCCCCCCATACCACCCATTCTCTCGCTGGCGTCCTACTGACCACCACAACTTTCCCGAATCCCACTCTTCATTTCAAACTTACTGATGTGTCTTGTACCAACTCTACGGCATCAGAAATAAACTGATCTGGAATCTTGAAATGCTTCACAAACCAAACTTAATTGACATTTTTTGAATGAACAATTTAATTTTTATATTAAACAAACAGGACTTTGCTCACTGAAGACATAATGATCATTGTGTTCAGACTGTACCGTTTGTTTGAAGAGTTTGAGGACCCCCGAAGTCAAAGCTTACAAAAGTACTGGGTGTGGCGGGCGGCAACAAGACAGTACGTGTCCCTGCGCGCCCCCACTGTGACCTTTGACATGGTGTGCCACACTGTTCCAGGACACGTTGCTCCAGCTCAGCTTTGGTTCCCTGTGGCGCTCCGACCTTACAACTTTAATGTCAAATGTTTTGTTTCTATCCGAACTTTGTGGGTGTTGACTGACGTCAAGATTACTTGTTGCGTGGCAAACTGGTTTTGTTTAGGCTCCAATTCAATGCCAAAGTTTCTTAATTCGGCCCCTCTAAAAAAACAAAACAAAAATGTCGTCTTTTGGTGCTGGATTTACCTATTTTAGATGTTTTCGAAAGGTATTAAACATCTCCTACACGGCGCACATCACGAACGAAGCGGTCCGCGACAAAATAAGTGCTGTCATTGGCCCTTACTAGGACCTTCTCACCTCAATTAAAAAGAGGAAATTACGACGGTACGGACACGTGACAAGATCTGGAGGTCTCTAAAAGACGATATTGCAAGGCACAGTCCAGGGAAGAAGGAAAAGAGGCAGACCAAGGAAGAGTTGGGAGGACAATATCAAAGACTGGACCGGCCTTTCATTTAGCGATTCCCAGAAGGCAGCTCAGAACCGTGACACTTGGCATGAGATAGTGCGCAGCTCAAAATGGTGCCCCAACGACCCAGCGTCGGGTTAAGGGACAGTTCAGTTCAGTAAACAAGCTATAGCTTAGGGTCCCCGCCTTCTTGGGCCCCCCGGAATTTTCGTTTTCATATCTGGCACTGACATAGAATATCTGAACTTCAAAAGGGCCCCCATATCTCAAATAGCTTAGGGCCCCATGGCCCCATCAAGTCTAACCCAACCCTGCTTAGAGTTAAAGCTTTAGGGGAAAATTTTTTTTACAATGTTTCTAGTGAGAGAGTTCCAGATTCTTATTTTCTACTAATGAACCTTATCGTTTGATTTGAGAATCCTTGGATATTTAGCAGTAAAAGTGATTTTATGTGACACGCATGAACATTAAAATAAATCATGATATTTATATCTCATTGATCTTCAAACAAAATCATCTGTAGAATTATTAAGAAACCCTAGCCAATGTGGTCGATATGTCTTATTGCCTTATGGGATATCATATGGATATGGATTATATCACGTGATCGGTTATTGATCCATGGATAGTAATTTTCTTTTGTTTGGATGGCTTCAAAAAATGAACAGCTGAATGTTCGTTTTTTATTCTGTTTAAACGAAGTGGGGAGAAGGTGGAAATTAGTTGGGGGCGAGAGGTGGGAAATTAGTTGAGGGCGAGAGGTGGGAAATTAGTTGGGGGCGAGAGGTGTGGAAATTAGTTAGGGGCCAGAGGTGGGAAATTTTTTAAGGACGAGGGGTGGGAAACTAGTTATTCGTAGCATGATCAGGTAAAGATGGTGGAGAGGGGTGGGTCCATATGTAAAGTGAATATGTGATGTGACGCTGATCTGGCCAAGTAATTAATAAAATTGCTTTAATCCACTTCGTCTTATCACTATCTCCAATTCCCAATGTTGAACCAAACATCTTTTTTGACACTGCAAGAGACTTCTGTACAAACATCTTCGCGAAAAGTGTTCGGCTCTTTTCCCGAGTAATGTTTTTGAAGATATACTAAAACTGGATCAGTGCCACACAAGTCAACTATTTCGAGTCATTTCTTCCGGTTCATCATAACATTAAAATCCTTCATCCCAAGATTCAACTACAATTCGTGTTATAAAATAATTCAAATTTTTTACGTTCATTTCATTTAATTTAATAGATTTGACAGAGGTTTTAACTGACTCCAAAAATAGTCTTTTAGCCAATACTAAAATGTGCCAGTAATACGATGAGCCATTTCCAGAATTTAGATGCAATAATTGACGTTAATAAACAAGTATGAGTTTGAATATATAATTTAAAAAAAAGGGAGTATCCAAATAAATTCAATAAATATCTGGATAGATAAGTTAGTCATTGTCACGTGATTAATGTCTGAATAGCTCAGTTTATGTCAATATTAGTGTCTCAAAGATAAATCAATGTATCAAATTATATCTTCGAGATATTTCGTTTAGTGATCATGACAATATTGACAGTTAACACAGTTTAGCGGTAAATATTGTGAGGAATTTAGGGCGGTTAGGGCGCTAGAATATGTTTGGCCTTTGAGGTGCCGCTGGACTATCGGGCGAGTCCAGATGACCAGAGGTGCGAACTTGGGAATCAAAGGACATAGGAACCGCGAACGAGGCTTTGAAGACGGGAGCTGACCAGGCGGGCAAATAATCTAGCCCGGGTGTCAGGTATGGCAGACCGAGATACACGGCCGTAAGGTAGATGACAGGAGCCGACGAGGAAAGGGGGGGATTACTGACCATGACGGGGTACACCCATCTACCCCCGTCTTATCTAAGGGGAGGTACAATTTGATTGACAGGACTTTCGGACAGCGGAGTCTAAGGGGCGGAGTCTGAGAGAATAAGAACGCTCAGACTCAGACACACACACACGTAGAGACACGTGGGGAGACACACGTTGGGACACACAGACGGACGGAGAGGTGTAACCTTAGGTAGAGAATGATAGTAAACAAAGAAGGAAATAAAGAGATATTGTAGTTGTTCTTGAGTCGTTGAGTTGGTGTTTAAAATGTAACCAAGTGTGTGCAGATGGAGAACTAGAGTGCAAGTACATAGAGACTATTAACCTAAGAGTAAACCAGGAGCTTCACAATATTTACTGTTGTAATAAAAAGGCCGTGTAAAATTATAAAAGTGCGCGAAGTTTGTCTCAAGGACCTTCATAGAAAAGTATTCACTGTATTTGTTTCTTTAAAATATTTGTAAAAAAAAATGTTAGTAGTTGTGAAAACTAAAAACGATCTTACGTGGTAACAACATCTATAATTAGATATATCCTTTTTGTGAAAGCTATACATAGCTCCATATCTACTATGCGCAACCGGATGTTTTATCGTCGGAAATGAATGTTTTGGGATTTCCGATTATAAACGCTCGACCTGTTTAATTGGGGAAATTGAGTAATAGGTGGGAAAAGGGGGAGGAGGGGGGTCTTATAGCAGACATTTTAGACAGGGTCGTCTTCGTGTCAATGGATAGGTTTTGGCTGTTGCAAGTCATTTTCTAAAATCAACTTGGCACAAGGGTTTCTGAAATATATTTGATCTTAACATTTATTTTTCAACGAAAGTTGTCAACAATATTTTTTTAAGTACTGTACCGGTATTTGTATATTTTAAAAACTGTACTGGAGCAGTGACCTCCTCATATGGCTACGTCACTCTGACATGGCCGGGAAAGTCCATCGTTCTATTTATAGTATCTCCTTGCATTACATCACCCGAAAAACCGTAACCACGTGGTGTCTCTAGAGACTAATCGTTTTCGCTAAAATAAAAAATGCTTTAGTCAGATTCCCAACGATTTCCCTGAGACAGAAAAGTCACGAGCTGTCATGACATAACTGCCGTCTTCTCAGATTTGTGAAACATTCCCAAAAGTTTGCTGTCTGACCAATCAGCGACAGGCACGTGACTTGAGACACACTGAGTCTGCGTCCATCGATTTTTAGCCACTCGTGACGCTGCACGGTGACCATTCCCGTGAGGGTGCGGCTAAGGTCAAGGTGATACAGACCAGGGAACATGTCACGTGGTGTTTTAAAACGAAGTCCACGCAACGGTCTCAACCAAAATAACAAGGCGTTGATCAGTTGACCACTGGGATGTCTCTTCGGGTCAACTTCTCAGGCATGTGGTGATAAACTGTCTTAAATAAAAGTGTCTTCAGATTGATCGGGGATGAATCTATTTTGTTTACAGTTTGGGTGGTATGGGGGTAAGTGGGGAGATGGGACCTAAGACAATAGATCACATTGGTCTAGATTCGTTTCTTGGGTCACACATCTAAGGGCTCTACTTGAATAAAGGGAAGAGTTGAACCACTCTTTAAATTTAAGAATAGTTTGCCACGATGAAGAAAGAGATTTAACTTAACTTAGTTAGTCTAAGTCGTCTTAGGTAATATCTTGTGATGAAGTCGTTTTCTTTGGTTGCAACTTAGCTACTCTATTGAAATGTGCAATGACGAAGACTTTGTCTTTCGTTTAACTTAGCTACTCTATTGAAATGTGCAATGACGAAGACTTTCTCTTTCGTTTTAACTTAACTACTCTATTGAAATGTGCAATGACGAAGGAAGGGGTCGTAACTTTATGGTACTGTGCAATTGAATAAAAGTAAATAGCGACTATATTTATACATATGATTTACCAAAGACCGTTACATATGTAGCTTTGACTTATAGGCTATGATTAATATCAACTGCTGGCATTTAATTAATAAATTCATCCCTAACTCTTTACAAGCCCGCTGTGAGTTCATACAAGGGTCAGTCAGTCCATGAAAGAGAAAAGTCAGTCCATGAAAGACAAGGGTCAGTCCATGAAAGAGAAGGGTCAGTACATGAAAGAGAAGGGTCACTCCATGAAATACAAGGGTCAGTCCATGAAAGAGAAGGGTCAGTCCATGAAAGACAAGGGTCAGTCAATGAAAGAGAAGGGTCAGTCCATGAAAGAGAAGGGTCAGTCCATGAAAGAGAAGGGTCAGTCCATGAAAGAGAAGGGTCAGTCCATGAAAGACAAGGGTCAGTCCATGAAAGAGAAGGGTCAGTCCATGAAAGAGAAGGGTCAGTCCATGAAAGAGAAGGGTCAGTCCATGAAATACAAGGGTCAGTCCATGAAATACTAGGGTCAGTCCATGAAATACTAGGGTCAGTCTATGAAATACAAAGACAGTGTCAAGAGACATCACATGTCATAGCAGTGCAAGTTGACAGACAAGCAGACAGACAGACAAGAAGACAGACACATAGACAGACTATCAGGCGGACAATCCATCATGAGTGTCATTCCAGCCAATAGCACGCAGGATAATTTCTATGTATACAAGGTAATATTGAATAAACACGAGCATTCCCTGCATTACATAAATATTAGACAAAACACATGATAGCCTCACTGGTACAAAAACATCCGTCATTCACGTGACTAACACCCGATGTTGGTCTCGATGAATATTACGATGTAGATATAAATGTATTTGTTGTGACCAATCGGAGATTAGAGGAACTATATTTAGACACATGGTCATGTGCTAACCTTCGCTTTTACCGGCTAGTTGTGCTGGTCAGGATGGTTCGTCTTAACTAACGCACTGCTGACTTAACACTAACTTAACTAACGCACTGCTGACTTAACACTGACTTAACTAACGCACTGCTGACTTAACAAGTGACTTATGAGATATATAAGCTGAGGTTGTACGAAGATCACGTGTCTTGTTTAATAACAAATATCGTGTTTCACGACAAAAACAAAATTCTTAACGAGATATAATTTTGTGGTTCTGCCCACATGACAACATTGGACAACAAGTGTTGACTTACCTGCTCGACAACTAACATTCTCGTAGGGTGTTGACCACGACAGCTAACACACCCGACAGTGACCACAAGGTGTGACTAGGCCAGGACTCGTCACGCGATGACCCCGAGTTGTGTATGAACGTAATCCCAATATTAGAAGTAAACAATCTTGTAAATATAACACCGAGTCCTTGTAATATTACACTGTTACACCGAATTCCTGAATCACGTTTTTTTGGGTCCTGTTTCGTTAACGTTATATGTTTCACATCCCAGTCCGAACTAATTCACGGCTCTCTTGAGTCATTGTGTGACAAGTTTCGTCAGTCTATCTGCAAAGATTTCCATACCACAACATGAGAAACAGCGTAAACAACGAGCCGCGTCGTCATAAAACAAACACCTGGGTTGGGCTCCCCGTACCCACAATCCAGTTGGAGTTATTTCAGGCCGGCCAAACGATCGAATCAACCAACCCGCAGCACGGACCCAACCCTCCTCCTCACGTAACTAACTGGCAGTGAGCGAGGCCATGCGGCTAACCCTCTCTCTAACGGTCCTTCTACCTGCGGGACACATCGGGCTGATACAACTGACGCAAGCAAACTTTTCCCCTCTCTTGCACCCAAACGCCCTCGGCGAACGCTCATTCACTGGCGTACCCCTACCCTCCCCCAGAGCCCCTCCACTCCACTCGTCTTTCCTTTCACATTTCTTCACTCGTAGCGCCTGCTATAATTAACCGTGACACGTGATGCTTTGTTTACCTGGAGAAAGGCTTCAAGGTGTTGTCCCTTGATATTAAAACAACAACAACAACAAAAACAATGCGACCTCTTCAAGTCAATCTTGTCCATCCAAACCACTTGTGTCGTAATCCATTTTTGAACGACTCCTCTTATTTAATCCTCTGACAATGGCTAGCCGGCTTCCTGACCTCTCGCTGTGACCTGACCAAGTATGCAAAAATTGACCGCCGCGTCGTGAAATCCGAAATTAGCCAACCAATCAGCAAAAGGAGAAGTCAAAAGTGGCAAGTCCATTTCAGCGCGGACTTTGCCAGCGAGTGACGGGCAGCACTCTGATTGGCTGAGCTGGGTTACGTAAAGGGCAATGACAAGAGGTGAGGGCCTCGTTTTCAACTGGCAGCATGTTGCTGCCCGGAAGTCCTGACGTTTCACAACAAACCATCGCTTTTCTTGTTAATAAAGGCCCCCAAAAAATAAAAAAATTAATTTAAATTGATTTGTCTATTTATTTTATACCTCGGCTACTGTTCCTTAGTAAAGAGAGAAAGCAAAAGTATTTACCCCAAGTCTAACAACTGGTTCTCGTTAGGGGCGATCACTCTCCCCGTGCCAGCCGTCCAACAATGAAGGCGAAGGATTCCAGAGCGTTGTGTAGTAGTGCATGTGTGACGCGTTAGCGGTCTCGCTGGTCAGCTCTCTCCACTTCCTTGCATTTTTTTCTTGATACTTTTGAGGTCACGACGGGGTCACGACCCGGTGACTTTATATCTTGATGGGAGACGGACAGTTGGGGAGGTGGGGAGGGGGGGTGAAGGTATGTTCACGTAAGGCTGCGGTGCGGTATTCTGTAACACAGAAAACCTGGCATATTGTGAAGTAGTTTTTGGTTTGTAGCACCGCGAGTTTGGCATCCAGCCTTTATAAAGCATATGGGCATTATGGGATATTCAAGTCATGTGTGTGCCCTACAATGCCTACAAACATCAAATACATTAACCATGAACAAGTTAAAAATTAAAAATAATGTGTATTTTCTTTCAGTCTTTCGATACTAGAGGACAACTAGGTGCAAATTGAAAATGCACTCACAAAAATGAATCTAGACCACACATTATGAAACAATTTGATCTGTCTTCCACGACTATTGCCGTCTGGGGCGGAGAAAGCTTCCTCCCCGAAAACGCCGCCCCTGGTAAATTTTTTTAAAGCTCCACCGAGGCGTACACCCTACTCTACACCCGTCACACGCCACTAGCTCCGGGGTGGGCTAATCGCGGTCCACATGGGGCTCAACCCGGAGTGCTGAGCGGCCAACCTAGGGGTCCTGTGCAACCAAGCTAGACTTGCTGTGTGGCCCACCTAGGGGTGCTGTGCGGCCAACCTAGGGGTGCTGTGAGGCCCACCTAGGGGTGCTGTGCGGCCAACCTAGGGGTGCTGTGCGGCCAACCTAGGGGTGCTGTGCGGCCAACCTAGGGTTGCCGTGCGGTCCGCGGAAGCTTGCAGGGGATTTGAAAAACATTCTAGTAAACTTGTTAGTCTTTGAGCCGTGGCAGACTAATGTTATTTAAGACCTGATGATGTTTCATGCCGCTCTGATGCGGCCATCGCCCTGACAACTTACCCCACCCCTCAACAACAGCTAAGACTAACACTCTCTGAAAACATGCAGGGTCCACCGCCATCCACCACTACTAACAACCAATCATTCCCATAATGCCCCAGGACAAAATCAATTGGGCAGTGTCCTTGAGCAGTGTCCTTGGGCGTTTTCATTGGACAGTGACATTAGTATTGGACAGTGACAATTGGACAGCGTCTCTTTCAGGTGCGCAAACACGTGGATTCAGTGAATTGTCCAAATTATTCATCTCATATATCAACTGTTCTGAGACTTGACTCGACACAAGGCAATAATTCCACGACCCACGTTGTTACATTTACGACACCTGCGTACTTTGAAAAAAATATCGTGGTTTAAATCTCTTCTTTTTACGTCTTAATGACAACAAGGAAAGTTCCTATAAATAAGACATCGCCAAGCGAGTACTCTGTCACTAGTTATATAGTATAGTCCATATATATTCACACTAGACGCGTACAATTAAAATAGGAATATCAAACTTTTCTGTCGAGACGTCCAGCCGTGGCAAATATTTACATATCAGTCATCTCCCTTTCTGCCCATGTCGACGTATGTTTTATGATGGTGGGGGTTGGGGTGGCAGTTGTGGGGGTCGATCTGGAAGGGATGAGATCAAATACCGCAAGGACTTTGATAATATAAATATCTTGGCTACCCCAGCCCGGCCCCTAAAATTTACCCCCCCTCCCACCAAACCGCTACCACGACCAATGTGTTGGTACCTCGTGCATGTGCAAGGATTGGTCTGATAGTCCGATAGTATGACTCACAGGCGAGTCCCCAGTGCTGACTGTCGGAGTGAAAGGGGGGGGGGGGGGGGGGAGTGGCTGTAAGGATAAATAGACCTGGCGATAAAAAAAAAAGAGAGAGAGAGAGACTTCCACTAAAGGGAAGTAAAACAGTACTGAAGGAGTAATGGGGAGGAGGGGGTGAGGGGGAGGGGATACACAGAGTACGCGTGGACAATCTTGCACGCACTCAGCACGCGCTCGTTATTTTACTTTACCACATCGTCCATCCTGAGTGAGCGGGTGGCGAGGGTGGATATGTTGAAATGACATTGTTTGCATAATGTACTCGGCGTTTTGGCAAGAAATTGGCGCTGGTCTTTTTTTTTATGTTCCAACTGCTTCTCTCGGCTTCTTTGTCCCCTCGAGTCCAGCGAGCATTGACCGGACGACTGGTTGTGACCGTACGGGCAGATGGTCGTATTATATAGTTTAGAACGGACGCAAACCGTTGGATTTAGCGGGCTGTATTGTAGTTGTGCACTGCATTCAAACCATTTTTTTAAACCTTTCTCCCTCTAAACACGAAATGTCATTTCTTCTCTTAATTAATAGCATAATAATAATTGCTTCATTTGAAACCCAAACAAATAAATCTAATGAAATAAAGAATAAAAATATTTATATCGCAAAAGAGGCTGTTTACTGATTTAAACATAATATTACCGTACCTAATACCCCTTTCACCTCTTGTTCCTCTTTCACATCTTGTTCCTCTTTCACATCTTGTTCCTCTTTCACGTCTTGTTCCTCTTTCACCTCTTGTTCCTCTTTCACATCTTGTTCCTCTTTCACCTCTTGTTCCCCTTTCACCTCTTGTTCCTCTTTCACCTCTTGTTCCCCTTTCACCTCTTGTTCCTCTTTCACCTCTTGTTCCTCTTTCACCTCTTGTTCCCCTTTCACCTCTTGTTCCTCTTTCACCTCTTGTTCCCCTTTCACCTCTTGTTCCTCTTTCACCTCTTGTCCCTCTTTCCCTACTCTTAGTTCCATGTCCATCGTTCCTTGATGTTCGCTCACATCACACCACCTCGCCCCCTGCACATTGCTCCACGTTCTCCGTTCCATGTCCATCGTTCCTTGATGTTCGCTCACATCACAACACCTCGCCCCCTGCACATTGTTCCACGTTCTCCGTTCCATGTCCATCGTTCCTTGATGTTCGCTCACATCACAACACCTCGCCCCCTGCACATTGCTCCACGTTCTCCGTTCCATGTCCATAGCTGTCCTTTCCTTGTTCTCTGTCCCAACTCCATTCTCTTCGTTCCTTACACTTCGTTCCCTAAATTTCGTTCCATGCTCTTCGTTCCCTGTCGATTACACTGAAGCTTACAGCGCGGAAAAATTGGGCAAAGGGCATGCTCAAATGACCACAGTGGTGGATGTGATCGATGACTCCAATGTGGGACCCGCTGCGACCTGTATCGTCCCACCAAGCGATATACACAAGACTGGTGGTCAGAAGAAGATCAGTACACTTGACCAGTGGCAGGGAGGGGCTGGGGTGGTAATGGCTAATTAGTTTCCACTGCCCGGCTTTGTCGAAGCTGATCTTAAATAAAATATATTTTAATCGTATCAGACTGAAAACAGTTTTCTAAAATATTTCTTAAAACTCATTACTTGACTATTAACCCGGTAAAAATGGAGGCAGAAAAGCATGAGCTGTAAATTATTGAATTACTTTTAAAAATATATATTTAAATAAAACACTTTATTAACTTTATACAAATCCCATTTGTTGCCTCCCCTCAGTGTACAGTCTGCAGAATTCCACCCCCCCCCCCCCCCCCGTTCTGAACTATGTTAAGTATTACACTCTCCATGACACTGAAAAGTTCTAACATAATTTGATTGATTCGCTTCCGTTCAGTTAAAGAAACTCACCTATTGTGGTTTGAAGAATTTATATCGGGAATTTTGTGTGCAAGTGTTCGCCATCAAACTCACGATAAGGGGTTTTCTGCTTTCAGTCCAGGGAACGGTGTATCTCATTACTCATTAGATCTACAAGAATATATTTTTTTAACAAGATTTTCAATTTTAAAAATTTATTTTTAAAAAAAT
>MUZC01000093.1:265119-283237 GCA_002072015.1 Radix auricularia | reverse complement strand
ACCAGTGAACTGTACTCTAAATACTAGACCATTTACCAGTGAACTGTACTCTAAATACTAGACCATTTACCAGTGAACTGTACTCTAAATACTAGACCATTTACCAGTGAACTGTACTCTAAATACTAGACCATTTACCAGTGAACTGTACTCTAAATACTAGACCATTTACCAGTGAACTGTACTCTAAATACTAGACCATTTACCAGTGAACTGTACTCTAAATACTAGACCATTTACCATTAAACTGTACTATAAATATTAGACCATTTACCAGTGAACTGTACTCTAAATACTAGACCATTTACCAGTGAACTGTACTCTATATACTAGACCATTTACCAGTGAATAGTACTCTAAATACTAGACCATTAACCAGTGAACTGTACTCTAAATAATAGACCATTTACCAGTGAACTGTACTCTAAATACTAGACCATTTACCGGTTAACTGTACTCTAAATACTAGACCATTTACCAGTGAACTGTACTCTAAATTTTAGACCATTTACCAGTGAACTGTAATCTAAATACTAGACCATTTACTAGTGAACTGTGTTCTAAATACTAGACCATTTACCAGTGAACTGTACTCTAAATACTAGATCATTTACCAGTGAACTGTACTCTAAATACTAGACTATTGAACAGTACTCTAAATACTAGACCATTGAACTGTACTCTAAATACTTGACCATTGAACTGTACTCTAAATACTAGACCATTGAACTGTACTCTAAATACTAGACCATTGAACTGTGCTCTAAATACTTGACCAGTGAACTGTACTCTAAATACTAGACCATTGAACTGTACTCTAAATACTAGACCAGTGAACTGTACTCTAAATACTAGACCATTTACCAGTGAACTGTACTCTAAATACTAGACTATTGAACTGTACTCTAAATACTAGACCATTGAACTGTACTCTAAATACTAGACCAGTGAACTGTACTCTAAATACTAGACCAGTGAACTGTACTCTAAATACTACACCAGGGAACTGTACTCTAAATACTAGACCAGTGAACTGTACTGTCAATACTAGACTATTTTCCGGGGCACTGTACTCTAAATACTAGACCATTTACCAGTGAACTGTAATCTAAATACTAGACCATTTACCAGTGAAATGTACTCTAAATACTAGACCATTTACCAGTGAACTGTACTCTAAATACTAGACCATTTACCAGTGAACTGTACTCTATATACTTGACCAGTTACCAGTGAACTGTACTCTAAATACTAGACCATTTACCAGTGAACTGTACTCTAAATACTAGACCATTCACCAGTGAACTGTACTCTAAATACTAGACCATTTACTAGTGAGCTGTACTCTAAATACTAGACCCTTTACCAGTGATCTGTACTCTAAATACTAGACCATTTACCAGTGAACTGTACTCTAAATACTAGACCATTGAACTGTACTCTAAATACTAGACCAGTGAACTGTACTCTAAATACTAGACCAGTGAACTGTACTCTAAATACTAGACTATTGAACTGTACTCTAAATACTAGACCATTGAACTGTACTCTAAATACTAGACCATTTACCAGTGAACTGTACTCTAAATACTAGACCATTTACCAGTGAACTGTACTCTAAATACTAGACCATTTACCAGTGAACTGTACTCTAAGTACTAGACCATTTACCAGTAAACTGTACTATAAATATTAGACCATTTACCAGTGAACTGTACTATAAATACTAGACCATTTACCAGTGAACTGTACTCTATATACTAGACCATTTACCAGTGAACTGTACTCTAAATACTAGACCATTAACCAGTGACCTGTACTCTAAATAATAGACCATTTACCAGTGAACTGTACTCTAAATACTAGACCATTTACCGGTTAACTGTACTCTAAATACTAGACCATTTACCGGTTAACTGTACTCTAAATACTAGACCATTTACCAGTGAACTGTACTCTAAATACTAGACCATTTACCAGTGAACTGTACTCTAAATACTAGACCATTTACCAGTGAACTGTACTCTAAATACTAGACCATTTACCAGTGAACTGTACTCTAAATACTAGACCATTTACCAGTGAACTGTACTCTAAATACTAGACCATTTACCAGTGAACTGTACTCTAAATACTAGACCATTTACCAGTGAACTGTACTCTAAATACTAGACCATTTATCAGTGAACTGTACTCTAAATACTAGACCATTAACCAGTGAACTGTACTCTAAATAATAGACCATTTACCAGTGAACTGTACTCTATATACTTGACCAGTTACCAGTGAACTGTACTCTAAATACTAGACCAGTGAACTGTACTCTCAATACTAGACTATTTTCCGGGGCACTGTACTCTAAATACTAGACCATTTACCAGTGAACTGTACTCTAAATACTAGACTATTGAACTGTACTCTAAATACTAGACCATTGAACTGTACTTTAAATACTTGACAATTGAACTGTACTCTAAATACTAGACCATTGAACTGTACTCTAAATACTAGACCATTGAACTGTACTCTAAATACTTGACCAGTGAACTGTACTCTAAATACTAGACCAGTGAACTGTACTCTAAATACTAGATAAGTGAACTGTACTCTAAATACTAGACCAGTGAACTGTACTCTAAATACTAGACCAGTGAACTGTACTCTAAATACTAGACCATTTACCAGTGAACTGTACTCTAAATACTAGACCATTCACCAGTGAACTGTACTCTATATACTAGACCATTCACCAGTGAACTGTACTCTAAATACTAGACCATTAACCAGTGAACTGTACTCTAAATACTAGACCTTTAACCAGTGAACTGTACTCTAAATACTAGACCATATACCGGTTAACTGTACTCTAAATACTAGACCATTTACCAGTGAACTGTACTCTAAATACTAGACCAGTGAACTGTACTCTAAATACTAGACCATTTACCAATGAACTGTACTCTAAATACTAGACCATTCACCAGTGAACTGTACTCTAAATACTAGACAATTTACTAGTGAACTGAACTCTAAATACTAGACCATTTACCAGTGAACTGTACTCTAAATACTAGACTATTGAACTGTACTCTAAATACTAGACCATTGAACTGTACTCTAAATACTTGACCATTTACCAGTGAACTGTACTCTAAATACTAGACCATTTACCAGTGAACTGTACTCTAAATACTAGACCATTCACCAGTGAACTGAACTCTAAATACTAGACCATTTACTAGTGAACTGTACTCTAAATACTAGACCATTTACCAGTGAACTGTACTATAAATACTAGACCATTCACCAGTGAACTGTACTCTAAATACTAGACCATTTACCAGTGAACTGTACTCTAAATACTAGACCATTTACCAGTGAACTGTACTCTAAATACTAGACCATTTACCAGTGAACTGTACTCTAAATACTAGACCATTTACCAGTGAACTGTACTCTAAATACTAGACCATTTACCAGTGAACTGTACTCTAAATACTAGACCATTTACCAGTGAACTGTACTCTAAATACTAGACCATTTACCAGTGAACTGTACTCTAAATACTAGACCATTTACCAGTGAACTGTACTCTAAATACTAGATCATTTACCGGTGAACTGTACTCTAAATACTAGACCATTTACCGGTGAACTGTACTCTAAATACTAGACCATTTACCAGTGAACTGTACTCTAAACACTAGACCATTGAACTGTACTCTAAATACTAGACCATTGAACTGTACTCTAAATACTAGACCATTCACCAGTGAACTGTACTCTAAATACTAGACCAGTGAACTGTACTCTAAATACTAGACCATTGAACTGTACTCTAAATACTAGACCAGTGAACTGTACTCTAAATACTAGACCAGTGAACTGTACTCTAAATACTAGACCAGTGAACTGTACTCTCAATACTAGACCATTTACCAGTGAACTGTACTCTAAATAGTAATCCATTTACCAGTGAACTGTACTCTAAATACTAGACCATTTACCAGTGAACTGTACTCTAAATACTAGACCATTTACCGGGGAACTGTACTCTAAATACTAGACCATTTACCAGTGAACTGTACTATAAATACTAGAACATTTACCAGTAAACTGTACTCTAAATACTAGACCATTTACCAGTGAACTGTACTCTATATACTAGACCATTTACCAGTGAACTGTACTCTAAATACTAGACCATTTACCGGTGAACTGTACTCTAAATAATAGACCATTTACCAGTGAACTGTACTCTAAATACTAGACCATTTACCAGTGAACTGTACTCTAAATACTAGACCATTTACCAGTGAACTGTACTCTAAATACTAGACCATTCACCAGTGAACTGTACTCTAAATACTAGACCATTTACCAGTGAACTGTACTCTAAATACTAGACCATTTATCAGTGAACTGTACTCTAAATACTAGACCAGTGAACTGTACTCTCAATACTAGACTATTTTCCGGGGCACTGTACTCTAAATACTAGACCATTTACCAGTGAACTGTACTCTAAATACTAGACCATTTACCGGTTAACTGTACTCTAAATACTAGACCATTTACCAGTGAACTGTACTCTAAATACTAGACCATTTACCAGTGAACTGTACTCTAAATACTAGACCATTTACCAGTGAACTGTACTCTAAAAACTAGACCATTCACCGATAAACTGTACTCTAAATACTAGACCATTTACCAGTGAACTGTACTCTAAATACTAGACCGTTCACCGGTGAACTGTACTCTAAATACTAGACCATTTACCAGTGAACTGTACTCTAAATACTAGACCATTTACCAGTGAACTGTACTCTATATACTAGACCATTCATCAGTGAACTGCACTCTAAATACTTGACTATTCACCAGTGAACTGTACTCTAAATACTACACCATTCACCAGTGAACTGTACTCTACATATTTGACCGTTAATTCACCAGTCAAGCATACACTTTTATACTTAACGTTTCACTAACGAAGAGTACATTACATATTTGAACATTCTCTAGCCTTGTGTACACTATTTTCTTGACCCTTCACCCAGTCAAGTCTTTAGATCTAGTGTCAAAAACTGAAATGGTACGTGGGGGCGTGTGGCGGGGGGGGGGGGGGGGTGCAGGGAGGGCGAGCACACACAGTCTAACATTACAAAATAAACTGTGTGGGGTGGGGTACCGACAATTTAAACAAATGGAATACACTTAATAATAATCTTCGTTGTTAAAACGTTTTGTAATGAGCATAGTCTTGTGTTAATTTAGCCTTCACGTTGACATAGACCTTGTAGCGCCTCGTCCTACATGGCTAAGCGACATTGGACATTTGTGAGGAGACAAGTTGAGATTTGAAAACACTCAGCAGTAAGGGTCCCGTCCATAAAGTACACCACTCTCCAGAGGGGTGAGGGGGTGTGAGATAGTGAGACAGTTTGTGACTGGGGGGAGGGTGTGTCCGGCCATGTTTGAAGTCATTGTGTTTTATATTCAATTTTAATTATTTTGTTAATAAAAAAAATAATTTTGTTCGAAAGTGTAACGTACTTTAGGAGAAGGGGGGTCCGATATTTGTGACAGTTTGTGAAAGGGGGCAGTGGGGAGGGGAAATGGCCTAAAATATCATGACGTACTTTATGGGGGGCCCATTAAGAGGCGAACATAATTCTGATCTCCAATACATTTTGGGATGCAGATATAACATTGTTTCGTCCACTCAGTATCACACACGTTTCACTAACTTTCAGGAAGATTTGGAAGCCAACTTAATAATGTTTGTTATGTATTAATGTTATTAGATACAGTATTATTTCTATAGAATTTATTAAAACTCCGCAGTAATTTAAGATCGGTTTGTTCCTTTTCCTAATGAAATATTTATTAGACGATAATTCAAAATAAAGGAGTAATGTAGCTATGGATATTAGATTACGTTAAACGCGCATAGATCAAATTAATTCTAGGCGTGCTGTAAATGTTGTTGTTGAGGTGCTGGCAGAGATGTAGGAGTCCTGCTTTAGACAGAGCTAGTCAGTGCAGGCTTTGTCACATTAGCGATAACTTATAAGTGGGGAAAGAAAGTAGCAGTTAAAATTTGCGTGGAAAAATAATCGAGGTAAACAATAACGAAACAAAAAATTACAGATAAAACAATTTTTTTAATACAAAAAATAGAAACATTTTGTTCAAGAAAATCAAAGCATAAATTTTAATAGAAAAACTGGTAACAACAGATTATTATTTTTATAAATCATAGAAATGAATTTGTTTATTCAAGACAAACTATAAATTAAATAAACGTAAATAAGATCCATCTATGTTGCCTCAATATTCTCCAACAACATGGCCTCAATATTGCCCATTCATACAACAGCAAACCTGTGATTTGAGAATCATCAACAACTATTATATAAATGTCATCAATCTTTAGAAAAAAGCAAAAACTATAAATATTATTTACATCTCTCCTATACGGCTTTCTTTATTGATATCTTTCCAATATATAACTTTCTTTATTTATAACTTTACTATGCGGCTTTCTTTTCCACGGGGAAATCCTCAAAAATTCGTATTTCCATAAATTTCTACTTTTCCCGCCCTCATTGCCCCCCCAAACACCCGCCAAAAAACGTCAACAAACAAGATCCCATTAATCTTGCCACATTGTAACTCCCGTCATTCTCTTCCTCTCACATGCACCGCATGCCTTTTAAAGATATCAAACGTTAGCCTTCTGGATTAGTTCTTATTTTTTAAACTTGTTTAACTGCTCAGTTGGGATCATGGATGTGTGTGTGTGTGGGAGATGGGGGAGGTTGAGTCCTAACTCATCCCCAATTCCCCAACTCTATTTTTATGTGATTTACTCTCTAACAACAGGGTTTTTCCTAACAATTTAAATTTCGGTTGATTTCCCATGAGATAAATTTTGTTCCGTTTAATTTCTCCAATTTTATTTTTTTTGTAGAATTTCCCAAGGGTGGATAAGCACGATAGGATCAAGATCTGTGGACAATTTAAAGACATCTGTTTTAATGTTGTATGTCAAGATCTGTGGGCAATTTAAAGACATCTGTTTTAATGTTGTATGTTGGCCTTGTGAGCCACACAAATATAAGTTTCAAATAGGCGTTATCTGCCCTGTATGTGTCCCTTGACTGACCATTATCATGTCTTTTGTCTGACGATCATCTGACTATTTTCTGCTCTTTATTTGACCATCATCTGACCATAAACTAACAATTCATTCCTTTTATCTGACAATTAACTGACCATTTATTCCTTTCGTCTGACCATTTACTGACCATTTCGAGTGGTGTAGGGTGGAGATCACACGCGATTTGTCCACATATCCAGGGAGGTCAATGAAGAATTTTCAGAAATAGTTTTTGGATCTGTTTATCGAGTTATATTGTCGTTATGATTGGCGTATGGCTGTGAATTATGTTGATTGACGTTATGATTGGCGCATGGCTGTGAATTATGTTGATTGACGTTATGATTTGGGTATGGCTGTGAATTATGTTGATTGACGTTATGATTGGGGTATGGCTGTGAATTATGTTGATTGACGTTATTATTGGGGTATGGCTGTGAATTATGTTGATTGACGTTATGATTGGGGTATGGCTGTGAATTATGTTGATTGACGTTATGATTGGGGTATGGCTGTAAATTATATTAATTAACGTGGCTAAAACCTTTGAAGTGTTTAACTATTTGGATTTTAGGTATGTCAACTGGTTTTAAAACACACCAGTATACAGTCAGCGGTTAAATTCAAAGGCTAATAGGTTATGTGGTTAAACAAATGGGAAGAGTCGGAACATTTAAAATATAGCTATATGGTGCGTATGACTAAAACGTTTAAAATAGAGCTGTTTGGTGCGACTGATTAATAATAATAACTCCTATCAGACATTACAGTATATGGGGCAAGTGAATTAGCCTTTACAAGTTTCATTTAGCCACCACTAACGAGCAAGGATACAACCCGTGACTCTCTTCTGGCTCGGTTCGACCTTCCGGCGCGCTACTGCTAGACAACTGCGCCTACAAAACTAATTAAAACGTTAAAATAGGGCCAAATGGTGCGACTGATTAAAAAGTTAAAATAGGGCCAAATGGTGCGACTGATTAAAACGCATTAAAAATTGAATTAAATTGGATCAAACATCATTAAAATATAGATTGTTTAAGAAGAGCATTTTTAAAAAGCTTTTTACGGGATACCTTGACACTTCAAGGGTTTCACTGGATACATTGACATTTCAAGGGTTTCACTGGATACAATGATATTTCAAGGGTTTCACTGGATACAATGACATTTCAAGGGTTGTACTGGATACAATGACATTTCAAGGGTTTCACTGGATACAATGACATTTCAAGGGTTTCACTGGATTAAATGACGTTTCAAGGGTTGTATAGGTTCAAACAAAGTCTCAAGATTATCGCAACAATTAGCAAGATAATTCTCAATGTATTCTTATCTACCGATTACATTATAGAAATATAATAACTGATTACATTATAGAAATATGTTCACCGATTACACTTTAAAATATATTCACCGATTACACTATAGAAATATATGAAATACTCATAGCATCAAACGGATAGTTTTGCTTTTAAGAATCCACCTTTGACAAAGTGACAAAGGGATGAAAGGTTAGAATCATGTGACTCGATGATAGGCTGCGAGAGTATTTTTACAATTATGATAATCAAAGTGCTTTTTAAAGCTTCATCTTAAAGTCGAGATTGTTCAATTATCGTGTTTGTTGTGTTGGTAGTTAACTTTGAAATGGACGGTACGCCACTAAGTCTTGGGTTTAATAGGTTGACAACTCATGTTTAATATTATGTGTGGTCAAAGAAAGCATAATTTGCAAGCTTATTTAAAAAAATAAAGAGAAAGCTATTGAAATAAATTGAGCAATTATTTGGTTTGTGTTAAGTCAATGCTTAAAAGATCAACCAGTGAGCTGAAACTTCTTGGTACACGTATCAAGGCCACCATAAACATGACACCAGCCATCAGTCAGGGAAACATTGTAGGTTAACCGGGTTTTCTGAATATGATATACACTGATATATAGATTATTGGTTCTCAGTCTGTGGTCAGCGGGGTCCGCAAAGATGTGCCTCGTCGCCCGTAAGCAAATCGTGATTTTTTTTTAAAATTAAAAACACGAAACGTTATAAATTTTTCACATGTTGAATATGTAGATCAATTTTAATCACTGAATGACGAGAGCATAGCGCCGAAAACAATATGTTTTGAGGCTATATTTACTCTTAGCCATATATTATATATATATGCTTCACAGCAAATGATCAACCCAGGCTTTGATGTGTAGCACGCTCGCTAATTCTTGCAAATTAAGTGATGAAACCTACAAATCTCCGAAGACATCTGAAAACAAATCATAATGTCTGCTCGGAGAAACCGTTGTAATACTTTTTGCGCTAAGACATACACTTGATAGTCAGAAGTCCTCCATACGACAAGCAACAAAAGTCAATCAAAAGTCTTGAAGAGCAGCATTTCTGTTAGCTTTACGAGTTGAAAAGGTCAAAAAGCCTGGTTTGAAAAAAACTGAATTACTCGATACTGTGAGAGATTTTCTTGGAGAAAAAAAAATCAAAGCTTGTTGATCATTTGAACGTAAGCTTATGGGTTGCTGTTCTGGCTTACTTGGTTTGCATTGTAGAAAAAATTGATAAAATTAATTCACCTCTGCAAGGAAAGTAGACACATTTAATTATTCTCAGTGACAAAGTGTCTGCTTTTACTCTCAGCTAGATCTTTGTAAAACAAGATTATTTCATGGGAACTTTTACATGTTTGATCAGTTTTACGAATTCGCCTAGAAACCAGAAGATGCTAAACCCAATGAACAGCTGTTGATAAATTTGATTTCTGAAAATATTCAATCCCTGTAGGACGCATTTAATTTTTACTTTGATGATTTGAACACTCAGGGGTTTTCTTATGTTTTCAGTACATTGCTTATCTTATCTGTTCACAGAAGATTATTGCGTCCTACGCTTATCTATGGTTTGCGTTTTATCTTGCACTTCTATTGGAGTTTTATATGTTGATAAAGTGTTGGTATATCTCGTTTCTTCAGGCAACCAATTTATTACCATCGAAATTAAACCAATTTATATAACTGACCAGAGGCTACTACTTTGAATAAGTTGCATCAGCAGCTTTATTTAAGGATACAGCTGTTGTTCTCTAATGGAAGGTAAAGAAGGAGGAATCCAAACAATAATTAGAAAAATACCCAAAAGCAGCATTAGTACATTGCAAATCACATAAATTTAATTTTGTCGTGAACGATTTAAATAATGTGAATGCTATACGAAACACAATAGGAACAGTTAAATCAATTAAAGAGTTTTCCGAGAAAGTAATCAGCGAAAAAACTAAATCAAAAAGTTCGTTTGCTATGTGAAACTACATGGACACATAAATATAAATACTGGCGTATTTTTGCTGAAAATGTGACATAAATTTTATTTACAACAATCAGTAATGTAATCAGTTATACTTGCAGATATAATTCTTTTTGTGTTTGATATGTGTACACTGTCTTCAATGAAATTAACTTGCAGGGAATTTAATTCAGTTTTATTGTAAGAAATTCATGACATTGTCCTCAAATGTAGAGGGGGGGGGGGGAAATGCCCCCCTTGACACCCTGTACATGCCCATGCTGTGTGATTGCACATACCTCAATGCAAGCTAGAGAGTTTGCGTGAACCGAACAGGTAACAGAACACTGCCCATAGAGCGTTATGAGTGTAATACATAATTCAATTGTTCTATATCTTACATCTTTCTTTAATGCTTTCACACCCCACCCACATTTTGCAGTAGTTAATCAATCCCCTCCTCTCAAATGCTCATCACCCCATGGATCGCTGCAGGGCCCACTAGGGGGGGGGGCGGCGGCGGCAGTGCCCAGAATGGGAATCACTGACTTATGAATTGTTAACATCTAGAACACGCCTCGTAAGCGGAAGAATCGGATACACAGACGAAGTATTTAGATTACTTTCAAGTCTCATAAATCTTTTTTTTAGGTTTGATTTATGCGTCATAACATGGCGAGTAAGTTTAAGCAAAGCTAAAGAATATTTCTAGAAGAGGGATTGAATTTCTTTCTGCTATGACCTTGGCCTCCTCAACGGAGGCGTCACTGGGTGAGTGTGGGAAGCTAGACGGGTGACATCATCGCAAGGGGTGACAACAAGACGTAAAATTCTGCACTGGAAGAGGATGAGTAGGTCTATTTGGAGGGGCGGTAAATCATGGGAGAATGACACCATGAGCCACCGCTTTGACTGACACCAACCCTAGTGACGCCTCTGATTCTCAACATGACATTATTGCCTTTTGATGCTTCCATTTCTGGACATGTGGGCCCTTCATTGACGCGCTATCACTGAGGCCTGGGGCTGAGAAAAGATGGCTAAAGAGCCTCGCTCTTGTATAACGATAGGGGATGTGATGGAGTACAAGACTCTTGTAGGGCCGCTGCCAGGCGCTGAAACCAGGAAGTTATTTAGTGGCCCTTACCGAAAAGGGGGGGGTGGTGTCACCCAAGCTTGATTTTTTTAAATGCTGATGCTGTGCACGTAGATATATATTTGCAAAATTATGCAAGTGACATGTAACAAAAATGTTTTAAAATTTAGCTTACAACAAAAATTGACGGGAAAACTTCTGCACAATGCCTCAAATTATTGTTTTTTTATTGAAACCTTCAAAATCGAGTTAAGCATTGTATTTGATTGATTAATAACATCAACAATGTCAGTTTAAATTTTGATGGAAACTGGTAGAAGTTGCACAACGTCATCATCCCACCACTCAATCCTCTTTAGAGAAAAAAATGGCACCGATCGTACTTTCTTCGTTGTGTTCATGGGGTTTACGTTAAGATTCGCAATCATTTTTCAATTTCTAAACATCGAACTAATTTAAAATAAACTGTTAAATATTTTAACATATTGTACAAATAAATAAGATGACTTTAAATTTTAATATTTCAATCGAGAATATTATTAAATGTACCACTATTTCAAAAAGTGCTTTTTAAATATAAATTTCAATATGATTGCGAAAATTTATGACTTTCCTTTGGCAATAATAATAAAAACTGATATTGATTTACACTAATACTTCTAGTGCTGTTATCAAAAATAATAAATAGTATTAGTATATTTATTCCAACCCAAACTTAAACTAAAACTAAAATATAGTTGATATTCTAAACCAAATTGAATACTAACCTTAACCCTAAACCCCACGCTTGAATAATTAACTGTAATGCTATCATTATTTACCAAACATATCAAAGTAGAAGCTAAAAATAATCGACACAAGTCTGGTTCTCATAAGTCACGGGAAAAGAAACACAGGGAGAAACGGGGGGAAAAATGAAAACTTGAAAACAAAAAAAATGAAATTGCCCAATTTTTTACACGCAGCGATGCTCCTAAACTTAATTTATCTGCTAAATGGTGGTTGGACACTTCGACCCCGGACGATTTGACCCCGGACGGTTCGACCCTGCCAGTTCGACCCCAGGACGTTTCGTCCCCAGGATGTTCCGACCCCGGTCGGTTCGACCACGGACGGTTCGACCCTAGGGAGTTTCGACCCTTTAGTTTCTAAACTGTGAATTTTTTTTTTCATTTATAATCTATTTACTACTATTAATATATTAATTATTTTTTTTGTATATTATGAATTAAAGATTAAAAACAGAATTTTAACTCCTATCCCAAACACACTTAAAAAGGACCTAATTTATAATTGGCTTTTAAAGATGTATGTATTTAAGTGGTTCAAAGATTTTCACTGTGATAACACAAATATTTTTTTAAAAATATTATTTTAAAGGTGAACAATGCACCTCGCAGGCGTTGGAACCATTACAAACGCGCGCCCTTCCTTTACTTCTTGTGTTCCTTTACACTTGAAGACTTCCCTCGCAGAAATACTGATTTTAATAAGATGTACAAAGTTGTCCGTATTTTTAAAGTTACAAATTTTCAATAGTTAATGCCACCGCGTAAGATACAATAATAACAGGTTCAACTCACCAAGTATGGTATTGGTATTGTGAAGATCCGTTGGTTGGTTGTTCTATTGGTTATCTTTCCTTATCCACTCTCACTGTTATTCTGCTCTTCACACACTTTGTTAATTACTCTTTAAACACTAAACACCAAGGCAGAATGTACACTTCATTACTTTTAATCTCTTAACTTCAGTACATTCATTATTCGTGCATCTCTCTACATATGCTTCTATCTACCTCTCCTTCTTCTCCCTGCGTGTCTCTCTCTCCATCCCTCTCTGTCCGTCTCCGTCCGAGCCTTAGTCCATTCCGGGCTCCGCCCCCAGACTTCGCTGTCCGAAGTCAACCGTCAATCAAATTGTACCTCCCCTTAGATAAGACGGGGGTAGGTGGGTGTACCCTGTCATGGTCAGTAATCCCCCCTTTCCTTGTCTCTGACCCGCTCTACAATTGTCGGTCCCTTTCATCTACCGTTCGGTCGAGTATCTCGGTCTGGCCTACCTGACACCTGGGCTAGATAATTTGCCCGTGGTCAGTTAGCTCCCGTCTACAAAGCCCCGCTCGAGCTTCCTATGTCCTTGATTCCCAATTCAAGCGAGGTAACAACTAAACGTCACAGTTCGCACCTCCGGCCACCTGGACTCGCCCGCGGCACCTCAAAGGCCAAACATACGCAGCGCTCTACCCGCCCTAAATTCTCCACACAATTCATAAATGCGGTCAGCGCTGTCGCTGTCGGATAAGCTACATTTCGGTCATTTTTTATACATATTTCAAGGTTTTTGACCTGTGGTGACCTGGGAAAAGGCTTCAGGCACGAGTTGGAGCCCAGATGGGCCCACACGTACGCAGTCGTCGGGGGCCCAAACATTTCTGGCTGCGGCCCTGACTCTTGTCTAAATATTAAATGCATGTGTCAATATGTCCTTGTATATGTCAATATCTGTCACGGACTACAAACTCCTCAGTGCCCGTAAATCGGAGTTAACGCAGTGACGTGTTAAAACGCTCTACCACTCAGTGGAGTGACTACCGCTTGGGGATCCATTTAATTCTCCATGCGCTGGCATTTTACTTCCTGATATTAACTCAGGGCTTTCTGCCACTTCTGGAAACGATAGGCCAAATTGATCTCACGAATAAAAGAGAAGCATTCAAGTCCAAAAAACGCTTTGATCACTGATTCTTTGTTTATGTTTTGATAATGCTAGCGTTCACAGCAAACCTGACTAAATTCGAAACGCGTCGTAGCATATTCCACAGCATTGCTCATAGATAGTGAAAAGAAAGGGGGAAAAGAACGGGCACAAACTTCCCACAGTGTGCATTATTGTAGTCGTTTTGAAGCATTACTTCCCTTTCCTTTCTATATAGTGTGTCTCAGTGCTGTGGGCATAGTCCGGCGCGGTGCGGGTGTGCACTCTCCTACTTATAGATATAGACTGCGTCTTATTTGCATGCTCTAGTTTCTCTAGAATTTTATATAAACAGATGTATAGATTGAAGGCTAGCGTTATAATTGATTTGAGTGCTTGGGTAAGGTTTGATTCTAGTATTAAAGTTTGGTAATAGTTATAGTTATGGTTATAAATAGAACACAAGGCCAATGAGTATGTCTGGGACAAAATTAATTCTATTGCGGTCGTCAAGAAACCGTAATAAGATCAATTAAGAGACGAATGATGGCATGGTTCAGTCAAGTACTGCGACATGACACCCTGACGAAAATTATCCTTCAAGGCACCGTAGAAGGGACCCGGTGAAGAGGTCGACAGCGGAATAGCTGGCTTGACAGCATAAAAGAAATGGACATGGATGGGATTGAATGATTTATTGGCCGCCGCTAAAGATAGGCAACAGTTGAGATCGTTATCTGTTGAAGTGTCCATGCACTCCCCCAACTACCGCAACGGTCACTGGACTGATGATGATAGTTATGGTTAGGGTAATGTTATCATAGAGTACGTGTTTGTGTTAATGCTGGTACTAGTTTTAGTTTTAAATCTTTCTACCCGACCCGCGTGGTAGCATACGCGCTAATGATTTAGTGACTTCCTGAAAAACATATTTTTTTTACAAATGGGTGGGTTTGGGCAAACGACTGTGAGTAAATGAAAAGAAGGAACTCTGGAGAGAACAACATACACTTTTCCATGACTGAAAACGGGTTTTGGAAGATACATACATATATTTTTGAACGATTGGCTCTGTGCTTTATTTATTGTCATGTCAAAGGCTAATCTAAAAGGGAATTGTCTGCACGTAATGTTAAAGGGTAAATTTGAATCTGATGGAGTCAGGGATATCCGGTGAATAAGGACAGTTTGTGAGGTAACAGCAGCGATACACACAGTTGTGCATGCCTGGAGAGCGAGGGAGGGCACCTAAAGTATTCATTTTATGAAAGAAATTGTTGAGGAGAGTGTGTGACTACTTTTCTGTCACTGAGCACTAAGCACAACAGAGAGCACGAAGTTATTATGCCAATTTCGAGACACAGAGCTTACAGCCGTGTTGCGGGGTCATGTTCGGAAAGAAAGTGGGAAATGAACGGGCACAAACACAAACATTTTTATAAATTAAAAAGTAATGTCTCAGCTGGAGCTTGAACCTACGACCTTGATAATTGTTTACATTTGAAATTCAAAAATAATTGTGATCTAATAGTTAGGAAACTGTTCAACAGTGCTACAATCTCATAGTGGGTGTTGGGTCATTTTTATGTATTATTTCTAACTCCGTATGCAAGAACAAACACATACAAAGTTTCGTTCTTCCATCCGGAATTCGGGCGGGGAATGGGTTGCCTGAAGAAACCAGGAAAACCAACACTTCGTCAACATTTAAAATTCTAATAGGAATGAAGAACGAAACACAAACCATATATAAGCGTAGGACGCAATAATCTTCTGTATAGAAAGAGAGTCTGTAACAGATAAGGTAAGCTGTGTTGTGAAGTTACAAAAAATGACCTAAAAATTTCTATATTTATGTTATGAACTTATTTCATATAATTTGTTACTTTTCTTTTAAATATATGATCTGATAATTTATAGCTAGATTATGTTTTTTTAGTAAATATATTCGAAAAGTTAAAACAAAATTCAACAAATATAAAGTTCTTATTTAATATTTTTTTCCTAACTACAAAACTTTGTAGGCTTTCGTTCCGGTCATAAGTTTGTATCAAGAACAACTGTGTTAACGAAAAAATTGACTCGAAATAAACGCACATGTTAATTCTTATCTATAAGCAGATTCATATACAAAAATAAACTTCATGCACAAATTATCACATTGCCGACATAATGGTTTTCGTTTATTTTGAGGTTCGTTTATCTCGACGCTTTTGGCACGCCCTAAATCAGCGACATAACCGAGTCCTTTTGTATTTTATTATGTAAAAAAAAAAAATCAGGTCTTGCCGAATTAAAGTTCGTCATTTCGACCCCCCCCCACCCCCAAACCCCGTTTACCCACCCCGGAACATTTGAGATAAGAAAAAATAATAATTGATACGTCTATCTGTCTTTTGGTAGTGAAGACCCCGACTTTGTCAATTTATTTAACCACGACACATGTTATAAATTTGAACCGCCAGTTTGATTAAGTCAACTAACAAAAAAAAGTTTTTCCACCAGCAGTGTTTACCCGAAAAAAAAATTTGCATTAGAACTTTCACCAGCAAGATTTTCATTCATTTCTTTCTAGACTACTTGAAAAATAAGTCTTTAAACACATAATTAACATTTGTTGACAAACGTCCAAAATAACTACTGAGATTATTTCACAAACTCATCACTCAGAATACTTCACAAGTAGCGAGTGGGCGAAGAAATAATCATATTTTATATACAAGACACAGCAGACACCTGAATAATCAGATTTTATAGACAAGACACGGCTGATTAATCAGATTTTATAGACAAGACACAGCAGGCGCCTGAATAATCATATTTTATAGACCAGACACAGCAGATGCCTGACAAGACACAGAAGACACCTGAATAATCAGATTTTATAGACCAGACACAGCAGACACCCGAATAATCATATTTTAAAGACAAGACACAGCAGATACCTGAATAATCATATTTTATAGACCAGACACGGGTGAATAATCATATTTTATAGACAAGACACAGCAGACACCTGAATAATCAGATTTTATAGAAAAGACACAGCAGATGCCTGACAAGACACAGCAGACACCTGAAAAATCAGATTTTATAGACCAGACACAGCAGACACCCGAATAATCATATTTTAAAGACAAGACACAGCAGATACCTGAATAATCATATTTTATAGAACAGACACAGCGGACACCCGAATAATCAGATTCTATAGACCAGACACAGCTGATGCCAGACAAGACACGGCAGACACCTGAATAATCAGATTTTATAGACCAGACACAGCAGATGCCTGACAAGACACAGCAGACACCTGAATAATCAGATTTTATAGACCAGACACAGCTGATGCCAGACAAGACACGGCAGACACCTGAATAATCAGATTCTATAGACCAGACACAGCTGATGCCAGACAAGACACAGCAGACACCTGAATAATCAGATTCTATAGACCAGACCCAGCTGATGCCAGACAAGACACAGCAGACACCTGAATAATCAGATTCTATAGACCAGACACAGCTGATGCCAGACAAGACACAGCAGACACCTGAATAATCAATTTTTATAGACAAGACAAAGCAGACACCTGAATAATCAGATTCTATAGACCAGACACAGCAGACACCTGAATAATCGTATTTTATAGACCAGACACAGCAGACACCTGAATAATCAGATTTTATAGACACGACACGGGTGAATAATCATATTTTATAGACAAGACACAGCAGACACCTGAATAATCGTATTTTATAGACCAGACACAGCAGACACCTGAATAATCAGATTCTATAGACCAGACACAGCAGACACCTGAATAATCGTATTTTATAGACAAGACACAGCAGACACCTGAATAATC
>MUZC01000093.1:232185-243711 GCA_002072015.1 Radix auricularia | reverse complement strand
GTTTTTTTTTTTTTTTAATAATTGATGTTGCCTATCCCATCTAGCCTCTCCTTACAAGAAACCCCAAAGAAATTTGAATTTGATAGAGACACTTTCTTAGGGCCGTCACAACTTCAGCAGACCTCTCCTGACACAAGGTTGTATCTCATGACACAAGTATGTACCTCTCATGACACAAGTATGTACCTCTCATGACACAGGTATGTACCTCTCATGACACAAGTATGTACTTCTCATGACACAAGTATGTACCTCTCATGACACAAGTATGTACCTCTCATGACACATGTATGTACCTCTCATGACACAAGTATGTACCTCTCATGACACAAGTATGTACCTCTCATGACACAAGTATGTACCTTTCATGACACAAGTATGTACCTCTCATGACACAAGTATGTACCTCTCATGACACAAGTATGTAGCTCTAAGACACAAACATGTACCTCTCATGACACAAGGTTGTACCTCTCATGACACAAGTATGTACATCTCATGACACAAGGATGTAACAATTAATGTTTACCTGTTAACGGTTAACCCGTTAGCTTACAGAAATCATTTTAAACTTTATAGATTGAAAGTGTTTAGAGCTATGGCGGATTAATGGGGGGGCTGAACGGGCTAAAGCCAAACTTTTTATATTTTATAATAAAAGTGTACAAATGTTTGCACGAACCCTTGGAAATATAATAAATAAAATAAATTAATAAATATTATCTCTACAACTGGATTTAGTTGTCTCCCTTAGAGAACATAGTTTAAATTATTGTTTATATTTTTAAAATTTCTCCTTTGTGACGAGCTCCGCTGGCCGTGTGGAGAGAGTAATGGCTTGTGATGCAAGCGGTATCGGGTTCGAATCCCAGGAGTGGAATTAAAAGTTTTTGTTTTCATACTCAATTGTAACATACCAGCGAACACTTCAAACAGTTACTTCTTCGTGTTCGTTTTTTTTTTTTCATTATTAATATTTAGTTACAGTCTTATATTAGCTGTTAACAATCATTTTAAGGGACGCTGGCTGGATAGGGCCCCCGTTTGATTGCAGCCCGGGGCCCCGTGCAGTCTTAATCCGCCCCTGGTCTAGAGCATTTTTAAAATTATTTTTTACCCTTTTAATTTTAGTCAATCTTAAATTTTAATAATTTCTTTCTTCTTGTGCAGGAAAATGAGAATTGGTGTGACATTTGTTAATGAATGGGAGGTAACAATAAATAAACATCAAAAGAATTAGTGATCCTTAATTAAAATATGATTTTATTTCTTCAACTCACTAATTCTAATTACAAACTGACATAATTTCACAATTTTTTCGGACTACATAGAATTTAGAATAATAATTTTTAATGGATACTCGACTATATAATAATATATATTTGTTGATAAATTGTTATCACAAATTTAAACTCTCAGCAGTAGCTTTATTTCAATTTCGGATTTGCTCTTCAGCAACACTTTATTTATCACTTTAAATAATTTAATTTGTCGTAAATTTTGAATAACTAATTGAATATCATTTGCCTTTTTTTTTTTAATTGATCGTTTGCCATTCTTAATAAATAAATAACTATTATTTATTTCTTAAGTTTAGTTATTTATTTTAAATTACGCTAATTTTTTTTCCACACAACTGTCATTTGTAGAAATTGTAAAGGATATGAAATAATGTAGATGTTTTCTATTTTAAATATACGTTTATTCTTATTTTTCCCTAATAAAAAAGTTATTTAAACAATTTAAATGTTTCAATGACTATTTAATCATTTATTTAAAAGCTGCAGAAATTAACGATTAAATTCTTGATTAATCGTTCAAACTTTTTAACGATAATTTTTTTTTAATGGTTAACCACCCACCACTTATAAATGTACTGGAAGTCAAAAAGTAAAATATTTCGGCGGATAAATATAAAGAATTTCCAGATGATTACACGAACATTTTGGTTTTAAACTATTGACTGACGGGAATGTTCAAAATGTTAATAAGGGTTATTGTGTCCATTGAGAGAAATCTTTTGCCTACCATGCAATGTTCCGATAAATCTAAGCTTCGTTGTCTGTGCGCTAACTTTTTTAAAAAATTCATGAGCAAAATTTTACAAAATTTGCTGCGGGGTGATTCTAAACTCCTGCATTGCTGCATGGCGTCGGTCAAATATCTGCGCAGCCACGCTGCTTAAAGGGAACATTGCTAACATGGTTCTTACGCTTCGCTTAAATATCACCTGCAAACCAAATATCTACTAAAGTAGAAGAAACTTCAGCTGAGATAAACTAAAGCTATGTGAACGATTATTTTTCTCGGTTGGCTATATTGTCAATAAGACCTGCTCATCACTTCAACCAAACAATTTCAAGACACATGTCTGTTTGCGTTATTGGTTAAAAAATTACATATAAACAGTGGCGTCGCTAGGGGGGGCGAGGGGGCGGGCCGCCCCGGGTGACACCATTAGGGGGGTGACACCAAAGTCTAAAATTTTACTGTGTTGATTTTAAGTCAGAAAAAAAGAAGACACATTTTCTTCACCTAGAAAGGAATACAATGAAATAACGTTAAAAGCGAAAAAAAAATTATTTTTAAAAAATCAGTTAACTTACAATAATAAAACAGTCCCAAAACACAAACTAAATAGAAAAAAATATTTAAAAAAAAAAGAAAAAAGAAACAGCCGCACCAGAGAGATCTTCAAAAAAACAAAACAAACTGGACATAAACGAGCGGTGTGTTCTGTTTTTAAAGATACCAAGCAAACTGAGCTTTGAAGTATTGATTACGAGGACAAATCCTATCCCTTCTTCCCTCTACCACAGAGGGGTGGGGGCGTAATACGATTTTTAAATGGATTTTCTTTGTTGTTTTTTTAGATGAAAGTAAAGAATTTAATGTCTTTGAGTAAATGTCTTTTTTATTAAATATTTGTTAAAGGCGTGCAAGCATAGATATGCATGTTTATATATAGGTAGTCTGGTGCGTAGGTCCCATCCCCATCAATGTTCCCTTTAAGTTTTGAGTTACAGCGCAGAAAATTTTAATAGGTAAAAAATGAGAATTTCTGCGCCTTGTCAGAAAAGTTAGTAGCGACTTTATTTCTTATTCTACCTGGAACTCAGTCACATCCTTTGTTAAAATTCAATTAAGAAAACAAGTATAAATGTCCAGAATCTATCTTTCATCTCTCACACACAGCAAACAGACTTTAGCAACATCATTCAATTAAATCGTCTAACGATAATACAAGAAAAATATCAAACACTCCCTTTATCATAATAAACATATTTGACATTGGTTACTAGCCTTGGAGCAGTTCGATATCATTCGCCGACAACTGACAAAAAAGACTTTTATGTCACGAACAAGGCGGTGTGATATTTTAATCAAAACAATAGGAGTTGTGGTGGAGGTGACAGTGTGGTGAAAAGAGTTTGCCCGGGACACCTAGAGATGATTTTTTTTAGATGACACTGAAGTCAGATAGCTTTCACGGACTTTGCTTTTCAAGCATTGTTGAACATTTCATACAAGACCTGACGGAATAATGTGAAGAGCAGGCACTTTTGCATTAAGACCAAGTCAATAAATATTGTTTAAAGGATCTCAGAGACCCACAGTTTCGGACTGTTCCTTAGTGTCATTCATGAAGTATTTGGAAAACTTGCCAAATTAAGCAAGCTGTTACAAAGAAAAAAATCTAATGATTAGGAAGGAAACCAGTTTGTAAAAAGAAGGATCAATAACCTAAGAGGAAATCACTTTGGTGAAAATGTTCATTGGTCTGCAGAGGTTGCTAAAATGTATTCAGGCTGAAAGGATGAAAACACAAAAACAGTTCTCAAATTTTTTGAATGTCTGAATTGGCACGTGGACTCTCGATTTCTTGAAAGCGACTTGATACTTTAGTGAATATTAGAGTTGTAAGCGTTTTTCGACACGTCAAATTTAATTTTGAACAAACAAAACTTTGTGTCCTAGTTTATAAATACAAAGTATTCTCAAAAGCTATGAAAACATTGTGGAGAAATTTATGGATCACTATTGTAATTTAAGATTAGTGCTCGAAGAAAAAAAATAAAATGTGGGTTGATTCAGACTTTCGATGAGGTGATTCAGAATGTCATGACTGAAGAATAATTCAGTGACATTGCCACCCTGTTGGATATTTGTGCTGCATTTATTGCATCGAGCGCTCATTGCGAACGTGGATTTAGCCTAATGAATTCTAGAAAAGTATAATATAGAAATATGTTGAAAGAGTTGCATTTACAGTTGCTTATAATGATTAAATCTTGTCAGAATGATGGGCATCAGATCAACCTTTACAAAGTCTATAAAATATGGATCTTGTTGACAGACACCAGTGTGCCCCAGAATAGATTAGCGCATATGGGTATGTTGACATTTTGTTACTTAATGAACATATAAATGTATATTTCTGTTCAGCGGAACAGAATAATACATTTATAATTCTTGTTTATTTAATTATAATCTACTAGTCTATTATTTTGATTTCAACAACTTTTTTTTTCGATTAAAGTATATCGATCCAATTAATGCATGTATTTTGTGAGATGCCAAAAACTTTGCACACTAAAAATGGTCAACTGTTTTTTTTAAAATTATTTAGCACAACAACAGGCAAATCTTAAAGAGAACATTGATCCACATTTAGCTGTTTTGTTCTTACAAACGCGGGTCCATAAAGAATAATGTTACGCGTTATTCCGTATTTTTTAAAAATTGTTTTTCATGGGGTAAGGAATTGTTTTTTAGATTTGAAATACTTTGTATGTCATTAAATGCTTTTACGTCTTCGGTGCGTGGTGGAAAGAATACGCCTTGTTGTTATTGTAGGGCAAGGAAGATGCTTAGGAGTTAATCTGGATATTTACGCTATTTTGGTTACTTACACATTTGTCTCTCTCTCTCTCTCTCTCTCTCTCTCTCTCTCTCTCTCTCTCTCTCTACTGTTTTATATATATATTTTTAAAACTTTTTTTTTCATGTGGTAATGAATTGTTTTCTCTTTTAAACGTAATTCACTAGAGGGGAGCGAGAGGTGCTGATCTTACCGGGTGACAAAAAATATTAAAATGATTTATATTCCCTTTATTTGGCACTGGAAGACTGGGAGGAGTTCTATGGATTAGGAGCCGCGCATAAATGACGTCACGTACCTTGTGGGGGAGGGTGTCACGCATCTGTGACGAGAGGGAGGGGTGTGTTTAAAAGATGTAAAATCACCTCAAAATGCGCATTTATAAATAAAAGTTCTATTTTAATATTTGTTTGTTTACACTTTTTTTAATGACGTTTTGTATGACTTCTCGCGTGTTATTTACGATATTAGAGTGTAGACTTGCACTAAATCCAAATTTATTTGACAAAAAATAATTTGCCACATGATAATTTTCATTTAGAAGATACGGCACGGAGTATTTTATTTTGGAGGGGGGGGGGGGGGGGGGGAGAGGGGTCTCAAAGCTTTGTGACGTCATGTCTGAAAGGGGTGGGGGTCTAAGTTTTTGTGACAAAGTATGACGCGGGGGGGGGGGTAAAAATTGGCAAAGTCGCGTGACGTCATTTTTGGACGCCCCATTAAGTCGTGAAGGGGTGACACCATGAGCTACCGCCCCGGGTGACACTAACCCTATCGACGCCCCTGCATATAAAGGAGACATTCCAGTGTTATTTCGATTTTCAACGAGTACGTTTAATAAATGTTACTTGAACTGAACTGAACTGTCCCTTAACCCGACGCTGGGTTGTTGGGGCACCATTTTGAGCTGCGCACTATCTCATGCCATGTGTCATGGTTCTGAGCTGCCTTCTGGGAATCGTTAAATGACAGGCCGGTCCACTCTTTGATATTGTCCTCCCAACTCTTCCTTGGTCTGCCTCTTTTCCTTCTTCCCTGGACTGTGCCTTGCAATATCGTCTTTGAGAGACCTCCAGATCTTGTCACGTGTCCGTACCATCGTAATTTCCTCTTTCTAATTGAGGTGAGAAGGTCCTCGTAAGGGCCAATGACAGCACTTATTTTGTAACTTACGACACAATAAATTAAAAATTTTGGCGTTAATCATAATTAACTATTAATTAATTTTTCAAAAGTAAAAAATTAAATTTAAATTAATCGTTAACAGTATTAACAGCCCTAATTTGTCAATTAATTTTTAATTTTTCATCCTCATTTTTGACATTTTTCACTAAAATAAAGTTTTTTTAAAATCTTTAGTGACTAACATCGTAACTTTAAGGATATTATTCTCAGTGGTTTCTCAAAATTTTAAGCAATATTTATTGATCATATGTACAACTTATAGGCCTGGTAACGACTAATTTAAATTTAATTGTGAACTTTAAAAAATTAACGATTAATTTCATGAATTAATGGCTAATTTCCATTAAAGTTAAAGCAAAAATTCTCAAGGGAAGTACAAAACAGGTAATTGACATTTTTTATTTTATTGGGTTATTTCCCCTGTCTCATAGACAAAAATTTTTATTGATTTGAGCATTTTTAAATGCTGTGGACTGATGTGCTAAGTTCCTTAGCGATACAGATCCTACGATCTGGGCTATTATTTGTTTATTAATTATTTTAAAATAAAATGAAAAAAGATATTATAAATATGTTCTTAAATTTAATCGAATTTTTTTCTGTTGAAAATATCTTATTAATCGATATTTATTCGATCAAATTTTTAACGATTAATCTAGAAATTAATCTTTAATTTCCGAGCCACAGTAATTTATATTCTTTAATTATAGATGTGTGTTATAAGATAAGAAGATTCTAATAAGAACACTGTTAGTGCCAGTCGTCACACTAACGGACTAACTGTCTATCCACTATCCTGATTGCAGTCTGCTCCTTAATAATATCCTTATTTTATTTTTATAATGACTGATTTTTATATTATAATTTACTTTTACATCCAAATGTTTGTTGTTATTTTTGTCAGGAAGACAAGATCGGGGAGACAATAATAAGTCCCCGACTATGTTTGAATCTTTAACCAAAAACAAGAAAGCCTTATAATAAACTTATAAGTTTGTTTTATTTCGTCAAGTAGATGTCAGATGTAACTTTTTTACTAACATGTAGAACCTAACAACAAGGAAGATCACTACTAATTTTGTCACAACAGCACAACTGAACTCATTCAACTTTTTATTATTATTATTATTTTTTAATAATATGTTTTTTGTTTTTTTTAATTAATTAATTTTATTTTAAAACTTAGATTTAGATCTAATTATTTTTCGCACGCCTGAAAACTAAAAGTTTACCATGTTATAGGCAAAACTTTGAAATAGTAAAATAGGTGGGCCAAATGAACACCAAGTTGACAAGTGACAAGTCTTATAATGTCTTGTGTATCATTTTAAAAAGTGAACGTGAAAACGAGAATACAATCATTGAGTTGAGTTGACAATTGACATTGAGATTAATCATGATTCATACGCGTCTATTTTTATTTAAATTTAAAAATAGTCGTATTAGTCACTTTTGACTTTTGACCCTATGAAGAATAAATAAACTAATGAACCAAAAAGAGCTTTAACACTGTCAGTTCACGGTGCAACATACTATACTATGACATATCTCATATCAGATTCAGATATAGTTTAGACATTTAATTCGCCCAGCATTCGTGAGTGTCGTGACATAGAATAAATTTTAATTAGATCTATACTTATTTAACTTATTAATACTAGGACCTCCCTAGATAATAAGTTATAATTTTTTTAAAGGAAAACTATTTTATTAGTATCTTTAGTCTTTAATTATTTTAGTTAAAATTCTCATTAATTAAATTAATTTTAATCATGAACTTTTAGATACTTTCTACTACTACTAAGTTAACTAAGTTACAAATATAATTTATTATATACGGTCTAAGTCTAAGTTTCTAAATCTTGATTTTTATTATTACTAGGCCCTCGGCTATAAATAATAATATTATCTTATCTTCTTATATGTTACAGACGCTACTTCTGTACAGAAGATTATTATCCTAGCTCACTTTCTATATTTTAGCTTAAACTTATACTTATAGTTTGGAAGACATTGTTGACAATCATGACAATGGACAAACTTTAAGATACATTTTAAAAAATATATATTGACAACTACAGCTGTCAGGAGTTCAGTAGATAAATTTAATTTATTTTGTTAAGAAGTTAAGTGACTATTTTTCAATTAGGCTTTAATTTTAACTTTGATCTTCAGTATAAAAATAAAATCACTTTTTTCAGACAAGATAACCTTAAAAATGAAGAAATCCAATAACAGTAGTAACAGGAAGTCTAAAAAGCCTAACACAGGGTCTGAGGTCCCCATATCACCTGTTGGAGACAATTCAGAATCAGCCTCTCCATTTTTCTTCTTCTACTCTAAAGAATCCCCTTTTAGTCAGCATCACCCATCTCAATTTACATTAGATGGAGTTGTGTTCAATTGTGCAGAGCAGTACATGATGTATTCAAAAGCAGGTAAGCCATGAAATCTGTCTGTTAGATATTCATTGCAGCTGCTAGATGTTTTTAGGTTGGGTGAAACAGGAAGCCAGTTTTGTGATCACGGAGCGTACCTGGCGTGACCTCCTTGAGATATTACTATAATATAATTTTTTCAATTTAATTTTATTAAGGCTAAATGTAGCCTCAATATACATCAATATTTGTTAGATGTTCAAATTTATCAAAATTTATACCAATGAATTTTAACTACCGGTGATCCCTATTCACTGGTTTTCACTTTTGAACCATGTATAATAAAGATTATTCTCCAACTTTCTACATTCTAAAAATGGATCTGTGACCAGGAAATTACTAATGCACCCACTGGCCCACTGGATTTATATTTGCATTTTATTACCATACATTTGATGCTATTTTTTCCCTGTTTTTAAAAAAAAAACTATGTAATATATATTATATTTGCATGGTAAATTTGCTAGTTTAAAGAAGAAACTTTTGTATCTAAATTCCTAAATCTTTTATTATAATCTTATTTCGAAGACAGCTTAATGTTGCATCATTTAACCTGATCCTAGTCTAAATATCTGAGTTGACTGCAAATTTACCTTTAAGTTTGTTGTTTTTTTTGTTTGTTTTTTTTATTATTATTATTTTTTTTTTTTTTTGAGGGGGTGTTTGTTGGGGGTAAAAAAAAAAAAGAAAGAAAAATTGAACTGCTCAGACAATTTCATAAAATGGACATTTCTTTCAATTTTTCAGTCATTTTTGATGATAATGAAATGAAAGCAAAGATTCTAGCATCTACTAATCCACAGGAGCAGAAAAGTTTTGGTAGAAAAGTGAGGAATTTTAACAAAGAAGTTTGGGATTCTGAATGTGAGAATGTGGTGAAAAGAGCATCACAAGCAAAAGTATGGAATTAAATCATGCCATGTAGATTTTTAAAGTTTATTTATGAAAATAACTTTAAATAAGTTAAACTGGGGATTTTGTTATAATTAAGATGATTATGGGTAAAAATAATAAATAAACATAAAAATTCATGACCCAGTTTGATTTATTTATACATTTATTTGACATCCTTATCTCTAATTATTAAAATTATCTTTACTGCTGCTATTTAAACATCATTAATGCTATTTTTCAGTTTGAACAAAATGAAAATCTGAGAAAAGAACTGTTTAAAACTTTTCCCAAAACATTAGTGGAGGCAAGCCCAAGGGACACAATATGGGGTATCGGCCTCGGGGCATCAAATCCTAAAGCACAAGACAAAAATTCATGGAGAGGAAAAAACAAATTGGGATACATCCTTACTCAAGTGAGGGATGAACTTATGGAAAAAATGTTTGTTTGAAGAGCAGGAAGGTTGTGGAACAAAGAAGAGGTTGGCATGTCAACTGAAATACACCTAAAAACATTTGTAATGAATTTAATTTGGACACAACATTGTTTCTTTATTTAAAATTTAAATGGTGTGTATCAACTGCAGCTTTTGAATTTTCTATATTTCATTGACATATTTAAAAAATACATATATCTTTATTGTCAAAATTTAACTTTTTATAATTAAAATTCAAAACTGATCAATCTTAAATTATCATTTTATAAAATAAAATCTGAGAAATAAAAATGGTTAAACATTTTTATTTATAGCCTTCTATACACTAATTATGAATGATAACTAGAAAATTAATGCATTGAAATAAAAATAAAAGTTATTTATGTACACAGATACGCAGATACTTTTTTATAAATATTTTTTTGTTGTTGAAAAAACACTGAAATGTAATTATTATATTATTTATCTGATATTATTTTATACAAAAATTATTAAAACATTGGTCCAGATTGTAAATAATATCTGACCAATATTTTTTAATCTTTTAACAATATTAACAACGAATTAAATTATTGACAAAAAAATCTCAACTAACTACAGAAGTGTTGTCAGGACAGGAACAAATTATGTGACATGTTTTATCAATTGTATTTTTAAAGGCATTTTGAAAATTACTTTCAACATTTCAAAAACAGAATATACAACATTAGCTGGTTATTTCGCAAATTATTATTGGCAGATTGTACTCAACAGCTTTCTTAAAGTTCATGCTTCTACTTAAATCGGGTATGGGAGAATTGGTGATTTTCAGTTTTTAAATTTGGGCCCACGGCGCCCAAGTAAGAGATATTGTAAATATTATTTCACCTGCTAGCATCGTGAAAGTGTATTTATCAACTCTTTAACGTTGCATGAGTCTCCCTACTCGGGAAATAGTAGAATTTGTTTATTTTTAATTTTTATATAGTCCATATAATGAAAAAATTGTTTTTGGGGCCCCAGCCCCCATAAGTGCGAATTTTAACACTCTCTTTTGCCATTTATCGTCGGAAGCATGTACTCAACGAATTTCCAAAGTTTCATGCTTCTACCTATACGGGAAATATAAGAATTATTGATTTTTAATTAGTATTTAGCTTATATAAGAAAAAAGTTTTTGGGGCCCCGGCCCCCATGAGTGTAAACTTCAAATTTCTTTTTCACAAATTTCGTTGTGAGAGGGTACCCAAAAACTTCCCAAAGTTTCATGTTTCTACCTACACGGAAAACAGAACAATTCGTGATTTTCAATTTTATATAGCTCATATAAAGGAAAAATGTTTTTGGGGCCCTAGCCCCACATGAGCAAGATGTGTACAATTATATTTTGCCAATTTTCGTTCTAAGAGCATACCCAACAACTTCCCAAATTTTCATGCTTCTACCCTTCCCGGAAATAGGTGAATTAGTGATTTTCAATTTTTATATAGTTCATATAAGGAAAAAACATTTTTGGGGCCCTCGGCCCCCATGAGTTGCAAATTTACCTTTTCCCCTCAAATTATCGTCGGGAGCACGTACTTTAAAAATTTCCTAAATTTCATGCTTCTACCTACACGGAAAATAGGAAAATTGATGATTTTCAATTTTTATAGAGTTCAAATAAGGAAAAAACAATTTTTGGGCCCCCAGCCCCACATGAGCGAGATTTT
>MUZC01000093.1:219868-230959 GCA_002072015.1 Radix auricularia | reverse complement strand
TATTAGTATAGATATATACATATATATATATATATATTAGGGCTGTTATCGAATTATTAAAATTTAATCCTTAACTTTTGAAAACTTACAGGATAATTAATAGATAATTTTGATTAAGCTAAAAATAAGATGTATGACATCATTAAACTGAACATTTCAAGGGAAGTAACAAAAACAGGCAATTAACATTTTTTAATTTAAATAACATTTCTTTTAATAAAAAAAAATTAGTTCAATGAATTTAAATTTTGTTATTGCTAATTAAATGAAAACAATGTTAAATTTTTTATATCATTTTCCTTATAAAAAGAGTTCATTTTAAAGTTTACACTTTAAAAATATCATTTTTTAATTGGAGAAGTTTGTATGTATAAAAGCAAACTATTATCAATTATTAATAATTAATCATTTATTAATAAATAGATCAATTTGTTATAAATCTTTTTCTTTCATTTTAATTGATAATTTATCGGTTAAAATAATTTTAATCGATAAAAGAATTTTCCGATTAATCGAGAAATTAAATGTTATTTTCAGCAGCCCTAATAAATATATATATATATATATATACAGATACATATATATACATGTGCATACATAAACAAAGAGAATTTTCTTCTTAATTTGCTGTGTTATGTCACAAAATTTGGGAGTAATGGAATAACCACTACAATACTTAAACGATGTTGCGAAATTATGAATCATGGCTTAACTGTACCTATATATCATATGTGTTATAAAAAAATATAATAAATCAAAATTAATTTATTAAATATTTTCCAAATTAATCGAACACAAATTTTTTAATCAGCAGCAGCTCAAATATATCAAACAGGGATGGTCTTAGCGATTGGGATCCCTATGCGGCTTAGTATGCAAAAAGGATTGCACGGTTCCCTAGTTTGGGTCGAGATAAGGAATTTATAAGGATAACAAGTGTAGGATCTATGTGGCCTGAGACCGGCATGGTATACAAACACTGTACATATGTAAAAATATATTTGTATCCTGCCACGTCAAGATAACTATTTATATTATATTATATTGAAGATCTCATCTCTCACTAAAGTCACATCCGACAATGCCAGCTCTGTTGTCATAAGGTGGAGGGTATTACAGTGTCAACACTAAGAGATCTTGAGTTCTGAGCTGTACTTTGATATTGTGTCTAATGGAACAATCTCTTTGGTAAATTTATTTGTAAAATTGTGTGTTTTTTTTTCTAAAAGTTATAACTAAGTGGCTTTTTATCTCATCTCTCACACACACAGTGTTCACTAGTGTGGTGACCAGTCAAAATAAAAATTCTGCACAATGGCCACAACTCCCTATAAGGCAATTTGGTCAGTGCACTCATCAGCACATGAATTAGGCACAAATTGTGTCATCAGCACATGAATCAGGCACACATTGTGTCATCAGCACATGAATCAGGTACAAATTGTGTCATCAGCACATGAATCAGGCACAAATAGTTTGTGTCATCAGCACATGAATCAGGCACAAATTGTGTCATCAGCACATGAATTAGGCACAAATAGTTTGTGTCATCAGCACATGAATTAGGCACAAATTGTGTCATCAGCACATAAATAAGGCACAAATTGTTTGTGTCATCAGCACATGAATTAGACACACATTGTTTGTGTCATCAGCAGAATTTTAAGATTACCATGCAGCAAATTTTCTAAATATTGCTCAAAAAATAAATGATATGCATCTGTGTATACGACATTTTTATTTTCAAACGAACCAACAAAGTAAAGGTTAAATTTTCCATAACTCCCTAACGGTAGAAGTCAAATTGTTCTGTAATTTCATCAGAGTCAAGGTCAAATTTGTCCATCATTACATCAGAGCCCAGGTCAAATAGTTCTTTTATTACATCAGAATCAAGGTCAAATTGTTCTATAATTCTACCAACACAAATTATCAGCCAAATTTTCCTCGCAATTTTCCGCACACTGAGTGGTTTATTTATCTGCCAGCAATCTTGTGAGCTAAATTAAAACAACTCCACGAAAAGCCAGATCTGATAATCGTCACGCATAATCATTGTCGATGAAGAAACATTTTTTAAAAAATAAAAGATTGATTACAAATGAATTAAAAAATATTTTTTTTACTCCGTCTCGACACGAACAGCTGACATTTCAGTGGTGTAGCAGGCTCTAACACTCCGACCATCATCAGAGAAGCAAGCACTACCCGAGTTGCACACATTTCCATTTGCAAGCCAGTTAAGATCACACTTTTTTAACGGGTTTCTAAACAGAGTTCAATGTCATTCACTGCTTATCTAGAAAGGTTATTGTATCAAAACTTTAAAAAAAGCAATTTTAGATTTTTTTCTTTTACCTCCGAAGTATCGTAATTAAAATTGTAAATTTGAGCCTTGATAGATGCATTATTTGTCAAAATTACTCATACTAATTATTTTTTGGGGATAGAGTTGTCAGTTTGTTGTTTATTAAGTCTTTGGTATTTTTATGTTCTTTCCTGTGACATATTAGTCCAATGTGTCGTGTTGTAGCTCCTAACAAACAAATGGACTCAAATGGCCTCCCATAAATAAGATCACGTGATTTAAGCTTATTTTACCTCCCCCCCCCTTGTCACACTTCGTTACAAAAAGTTAGCCCCTCCCTCTAATATGACGTCACAAAGCTTTGACCACCACCCCCACGTATTTTACAAATGAAAATCCGCATGTTTGTAAACTACTTTTTTATCATTTAAATATATATTTAGCGTAAGTCAGCACTCTAATATGGTACGCGCGTGAAGCCATTGATAACTTCATTAAATAAATTGCATGCAATCAAATATTTAAGTGCAACTTTTATTTAAAGTGTCGCGATTTTTTATGTGACGTCACATTTCTTAAACAGCCCCCCTCCCCTCCCCCCTCATCACACATCGTCACAAACGTGTGGCCCCCCTCCCCCACTTAGGCGCGTGAGGTCATTTACGGACGGCCCCAAATCCATTAATTTCAAAATGAGTGTAATTTTATAGAATTTGGAAAATCCTTCGTCATCTTGTCATTATAATAAATGAATAAATGAAACATTTGTGTAGGCGGCGCTTTCATTTAACTGTGAGTTATTGGCGTAGACGACATCTTGGTTGGTCTCTGCTCGTTTTCTCTTGTTGGACACGCCGGACGTCGGCCTCCAGCCCTGGACAAAGGCAAGGCGAGACAGTCGAGTTTTCCACATGGATGGTTTTGTCGTGATTGGGTGCACCTCTTTAGGTGCTGGGGGAACAGACTGTAGAGAATGAGACAGGGGATCGACATTGATGTACAGATCATCACTGGGTGCCCTGGGGAGATAGAATACAACATAGATGTGTATACAAGGGCTGCGTAAATTAACGATTAATTAATCAATCGATCGTTAAAATTTTTAATCCATTAAAATTAATTTTATCGATTAAAATTCTATTAAAACTAAAGATTTATTTTTTAAAAATATTAATTATTTTATATTTTTGTCTCTTGCAATTTCCCTGGTATCATTATTATTATTATTCATTTATTTAAACGTGCATTCGCAAAGAAAACATAATTTTTTATTCCTTATTTCATTCTGCTGTGTTACGTCACAAAATTTGGGAGCCATGGAATTACCGTGACCGTACCGAATTCCCGAAATAATGAATCACGACAAAATACGGGATCTAAATATGCGTGATATAAAATATAATTAATCGAAATATAATCGATTAATTTTTTGTTTAATCGAATAAATATTTTTAATCATTATCAGCCCTAGTATATGCAATACAGATCATCACTCTTAGCCCAGCGGATTTGCAAAATTGGGTGTTTTGAAACATTAAGTATTCTAACATAGAATTAATAACCATAAAAGCTATTAAAAAAAAGCCTGGACTATCGAAAACCAGTCAAACAATAGGTATAGTATAAAACTATAGCAGAAATATATTTAACTTTTGTTTTTTTTTGATAAGGCAATGTTTTTTAATTAACTATTTGATCGTATTTAACTCGGCAAGTTAGAAGAAATATGATAAACAATGATAATGAAACTCAACCCGCACTGTAACTCTAACTATATTCCAAATACCCTTCTCTCATTTCATATATCTTCCACTCATTCCAAGTACCTTCCACTCATTTCAAGAAAACCTGACAGCTGTGACCTATATCCTATTGTACTTTTCATACTAATTTGTTTGTTTTTTTCCCCACACAGACCTACGAACCTTAGAAGAAACTTTGATCCTTATTGTGCATGTTTTCTTGTCATGTAAATACTTACTCAAGTCCATCAAATTCAGAGCCCTAGCTGATAGCACTCAGTACATTACGTCCTCCCTCCATGGTGGTCACTTTGTTGTTTATAGGTGACATTTGCCCCGGGATTTTTCCTGACTGACATTCCTTGGACGTTACAGACTGAGAACCGTTCCCGACTGAGTCTTTCTTGGAGACTTGTGAAAGTTTTCTCCTGGGGAAAAAATTGACTGAAATATTGAAATCTTTGAACTGGCTTAACTCACTGTATCTCTAACCGCACTAGTATTGTTAATACAATTAAAATATATTCAAATGCCGACCATTTCACCACGCCTCAGAATATGAAATCATCTCCTCTACCATTTCACCACGCCTCAGAATATGAAATCATCTCCTCTAAAGTGTAACGAAAAGCCTCATTCCACCCCCCCCCCACAACTTCAGAATTGTTTCATTCCCTTGATTTACAAAACCGTGAAAGTCCAGAACTCAATAATCTCACGTATCGTCATTAACCAACGCTTGAAAGTCCAAAAAACTGAATTATCTAAGTATCATGAAATTTTATTAAAGGTTCTTTTGGGATTGAGTGGACAAAGTTTCGATATGATACTAGACCAGTGCTGACTGCCCAAAATTCAATTAAACCTACGTTTATATATCAAAGAGCCAACACAAAGTGCCAGCACAATGGATTGGTTGATTAAGGAAGTAATATTTTAGTTGCGTGCCGGCTGAAGAGACTATGCGTGCGTCTGTGGCACGCGTGGCATAGGTTCGCCATCACTGTGTTAGGGAGTAAAGTTTGTTTTAGATGCAAGAAATGAGCAGCAGGTGCCGTGCACTTAACGGCAAGTCGAGGTCAGTGAAGACCTACTGAGGATGAAGGAATATACTGCGCTCAAGGGGATAAGGACCAGTGTCCTAGTTTTCCTAGAAGATAAGTAAATGAGCCAAATTGAGATACAAGAATCGATCGCACACACTCAGTAAAAGAGCATTCGACATGACAGTTTTTCCTGATTGACTTGACCTACTTACATTTGGACCTTTTCTCTAGCTCGCCATGGCCTGTAGAACAAAACTGTAATGGCTGACAGGATTATGATGACCGCAAGACCCACCCCTCCCACCACCAATATCCACCAGACCAGGCTTTGTCTCTGGGCCTCGGCCACAATTTGGCCTGAGCTTGGGGTGGACTCCTTGTCGAGATTCTCCTCCGTCGATGACCTCATACTGCCAGGAACCTGGGAATTAGAGGATTCATTTACGGGCTGAATTATGCAGATATGTTAATTTTATGTTTTGATAAAGACTGAGCTGAGACCTGGGTTTAAAGAAACAAACAATTTAAACGGTATTTCTCTGTAGATTATTACAGTCTGAGAACTGGCTTTAAAGAAACAAACAATTTAAACGGTATTTCTCTGTAGATTATTACTATCTGAGAACTGGCTTTAAAGAAACAAACAATTTAAACGGCATTTCTCTGTAGATTATTACAATCTGAGAACTGGCTTTAAAGAAACAAACAATTTAAACGGTATTTCTCTGTAGATTATTACAATCTGAGAACTGGCTTTAAAGAAACAAACTATTTAGACGGTATTTCTCTGTAGATTATTACAATCTGAGAACTGGCTTTAAAGAAACAAACAATGTAGACGGTATTTCTCTGTAGATTATTACAATGTCCAACATTCTTTATTAAACAATGTCGGCCTGTTTGGCAAGTGAAGCAGCGTTCACTGGCCACGCCTGTTAGGGGAATGTGGGGCATAATGGTCAGCCACCTTTATAAAACACAACTAGTGTTTAAGGTACCTATCGGAGCTAGGAGGACTCAGTGACACCTGACGCCACGAGGACTGTTACGTAATCGTGCGTGCATGCCGCTGGACCACCGCCCCTCCGACCTCATTGGACCACGACCTTCACTGCCCTGACCGCAGTGACCACACCTAACTTTAGTCCTAAAATGACATTTTCTCTCAGACGTGGTGCACAGGTTCTTGTAATATTTGGCTTAAATAATTCAGATAACGTGTGCGAGATATTCTGCACCCAAGTTGTTTGCTGTAATGTAAAGCTAATCTGGACGGTGACTGGACGCTCCATCCGAGTCACTGAAGGTCAAAGTTCAAGGCATTAAGAGTTATGGAGTGGATGACGTAGGTTTTGATGTTGTTAACATTAATGTTTTGACTAACAAATGGCTTTATCAAATAAGTCTTGGCTGCGTGATTGAGACTGACTAGAACATACACGCGGCTTACTTCGAATAGTAAGTGACGCTTTGTCCAGGTGACCTGATGTTTCATTGAACTGTTTGCATCCCTTTGGAATTCTCTGGGATCTTTGGAAGCACAAACTATAGGATAAAAGAGAAATAAATCGATAACTTTTATCACACATGACTAAATTTTTTTTAATATTGTAGGTCATTTCAGACACCGACAGCTCAGCTATTGTAAAATTGAGATAAGTATGGATCTATAATGGATAGGCATGACATAAGTGTGGATATATAATGATAGGCATGAGATAAGTGTGGATATATAATAGAAAGGCATGACATAAGTGTGGATATATAATAGAAAGGTATGAGATAAGTGTGGATCTATAATGATAGGCATGAGATAAGTGTGGATCTATAATGATAGGCATGAGATAAGTGTGGATATATAATAGAAAGGCATGAGATAAGTGTGGATCTATAATGATAGGCATGAGATAAGTGTGGATCTATAATGGATAGGCATGACATAAGTGTGGATATATAATAGAAAGGCATGACATAAGTGTGGATATATAATAGAAAGGCATGAGATAAGTGTGGATCTATAATGATAGGCATGAGATAAGTGTGGATCTATAATGATAGGCATGAGATAAGTGTGGATCTATAATGGATAGGCATGAGATAAGTGTGGATCTATAATGGATAGGCATGAGATAAGTGTGGATCTTTACTGGATAGGCATGAGATACGTGTGGATCTATAATGGATAGGCATGAGATAAGTGTGGATCTATAATGGATAGGCATGAGATAAGTGTGGATCTATAAGGGATAGACATGAGATAAGTGTGGATCTATAATGGATAGGCATGAGATAAGTGTGGATCTATAATGGATAGGCGTGAGATACGTGTGGATCTATAATGGATAGGCGTGAGATAAGTGTGGATCTATAATGGATATGCTTGAAATTAGTGTTGATCTATAAGGGATAGGCATGAGATAAGTGTGGATCTATAATGGATAGGCATGAGATACTTGTGGATCTATAATGGATAGGCGTGAGATAAGTGTGGATCTATTATGGATAGGCGTGAGATAAGTGTGGATCTATAATAGATAGGCTTGAAATAAGTGTTGATCTATAATGTATATGCATGAGATAAGTGTGGATCTGTTGTTGTTAGGTAATGGACAAAATTTAAGAGCAGAGAGATTTTTTGTTGTTGTTGTTGTGTGTAAAGGGAGACAAGCGAGGAAAACCTTTTTTTTAAAAAAATAAACAAAGGATCAAAGTCTTAAGTGAATCACACTCACCCTGTGTCAGATAAATGTATGCGCGAGTTTGTGTTGCATGGCGTTCGTGAGCATGTTCAAGTATTGTGTGGGAGGCGGGGAATGAGCAGACAAGTCTCGCGGCTAACGATTATTTCACTGAGGTCAAGTGGAGAATGAGGAGTTTCTTTCATGACGGATACGAGATGTGTTTTCTTTTGCTGAACCCTCTATCTGAACTCCCTTCGGGAAGTTTAACTTTCAAATGATGTGTTTTTTTTTGTTTCAGCCGGAAATCGTCTTTGTTTTGTAGTGTCCGTGAACATATAATCTGTTTTTCATTTCAGTTTTCAGTTTTAAAAATAATTTGTTTAATATCCATTTAAAAAAAAGATTTGCATAGAATCAAATTAAAAGAAATGATATACTTTAGAACTGTTGAGAAAAACTGGTTGAAAATGACGCTGAGAAGATGAACTTGGACTGTAGGATTATTAGAATATACATTACATCAGACCTGCCAACCTGCCAAGACAGGAGAAATGTTGAGAGGTCCAGGCGTGGAGTCGCGTTAACCCGGGACGCTGGTTTAAGAACTACATAGTAAAAATCCTACATGTGGAAGAAAATCAGCAGTCCCGAGCCTGCGCTCTTCATGGGGCTTCCCAGAAAACCCCCTCAGCCCTCTGGCCCCCTACGGGACGTAAAGACTGAGAAGCCCCCTCGGAACGGTCGCTGCTACAAGCGGCCGCCTGGGCATCCAGGACACTAGGTCGAAAACGCCTCCCACTAAAGTGTGCCTCCCGAGGGAGGTGTGGAATTTCCTACTTTGACTCGCTATCAACATAGTATCACTTTGGCGCCACCACGGCAAAGCTTACGAGTCTCTATGGTTTAGATCGCCGCAAAGCGTGGGATCATCACTGACCTGCCTAGGGTTTAACCCCCACCGGAAGGTTTCCTCAGAGCTTGCGACCAAAAGCGTTTCCTAGCGGTACCTTTTGTTATTCCGTGCTGGCGCTCCAGGCCCTAAACCGGCACCGCTCAACAGCGTTGCTAGTTAATTGAGGGGGACATAGTTAAAAGAAGTATCAAGTAATACATTTACCTCCATTATCTTCAAGAGTCTACAGTACACCACATAATATGAGGGAAAACTTCACTGGAGATGTTTAAATTGCATACATACAAATAAACAACCGAATATCCTTTTTTATCAATGAACAGAAGTTACATGAGTTCAATTCTACAGCATTTCCCTAGTGGCCTTTTTGCTCTTGTCAAACTATTATTTGGTCAACTGAAGTTAACTGTTCAATTAATTTTTAGAAAAAGTCTCACTAGTATCAGTATCAGCTTTAATGTTTGTCCCTGCTTCATAGTAATTTTTCTGTTAACATTTCTTTCACTCTGGCTAAAAGATAGGTATTGCCAAGATATTTATTTCTTTCAATATAAGAAAGGTGGTGAATAAAACTTTCGATCACAAAACTGAAACAGAATAACCTACTCCTACAACAAATTAATTGATACGAGATGTAGATTCACTGTTTTCAATAGACAATTGAGTCAGGCTCAGATTGTGATTGCTTTGTCACAGGGTGATGGTTGAGTTTGTTGAACCTTCTCGTCCATGAGGGACATTCCGCGATCATCATTGGCGTCTACTGCAAAGGCACTGGCCCCCCCTACGAGATGCCTCCTGGCATCTCTGTTCTGGGCAAGCTTCTCCAGGATCTTTCATTCATGGCCAATTCTCTTGATGTCTGCCTTAAATTCTCAGCGCCAAGTGTTTCTTGGACGGCCTCTTTTCCGTTTACCCTGTGGGTTCCATTTCAGGGCTTGCCTTGTATTAGAGGCAGGTTTTCTTAGGTGGTAAGGCTGAATAAATGAGTGTCTTTTCCGAATACTGATAATGTTTATTAGGCAATGAATGCCGTTTTTTAAACTACTAGTATTATTTGTTTAGTTAGACCAGTCTTAGTACTAATACTTAGTACTACCACTCTCAAGCTCAATTAAAATAAGTCACTGGAACTTCTTTTTCAGCAGGTTTATTTACAAATGTATCCACTTAATTTTTATTTTAAAAAGTCACATTACAGCTGAATTGTTTTTATGAGCTAGATTAAGCCCTTTGATAAAGTACAACACGACCAACTGATCGACATGTTAGAGAATATACAAATAGATGGTAGAGATCTGAGAATTATATTTAAAAAAAACATATATTGGCAACAATCAGCTTTGATGAGGGTCGACCAAAAGATCGGCAGCTATCAAGAAATCACTATAGGGGTGAGACAGATATACGTGCTTGTCAGGGGTATGAGAACCACTGCGTTTTTCAGTTGTAATATTGCCTGGTCACAACCTCATGTTTTGATCTGTGGGGAGCGTCGCTCAGTCCACGCAAGGTCTGTCCAGGGGCCACGGGTATATAACTCGTGGGTCTCGATGTGTGAGGGACAGAGACGGACAAGGGGTTATGCTGCGGAGACCAGCGGGTGTTGACAGGTCGCCGGGTGTCAGTAACACGAGGAATACCGGAGCTAGGGTTGCCGTGTTGGCTGGCTGGACTGTACGCCGGCATATGTTATAACTAACGACTTGAGTTGAAGTCGTACATAGTTGTCAAGTGTATATGACTGTAAATAAAGGTTTGCTGTTGAAAAGGACTTGAGTTGGCTTATTGTGCAACAGTTGTTGGTGTGTAAGCCTCGGGACCTAAACCCTAGACAACGATACACGACATGGGGGCCCGTCCTTGAAAGCCGGACAAGAGCCTGACAGCGAGAGCCAGGTCATCACAACGTGAGCAGTGAAGTACACATTCCGTGTGCTGTCGCCGTGAGTCATCACAACGTGGACAGTGAAGTACACATTCCGTGTGCTGTCGCCGTGAGTCATCACAACGTGGACAGTGAAGTACACATTCCGTGTGCTGTCGCCGTGAGTCATCACAACGTGGACAGTGAAGTACACATTCCGTGTGCTGTCGTCGTGAGTCATCACAACGTGGACAGTGAAGAACACATTCCGTGTGCTGTCGCCGTGAGTCATCACAACGTGGACAGTGAAGTACACATTCCGTGTGCTGTCGCCGTGAGTCATCACAACGTGGACAGTGAAGTACACATTCCGTGTGCTGTCGCCGTGAGTCATCACAACGTGGACAGTGAAGTACACATTCCGTGTGCTGTCGCCTTGAGTCATCACAACGTGGACAGTGAAGTAAACTTCCGTGTGCTGTCGCCGTGAGTCATCACCCCCTCAGCCCTCTGGCCCCCTACGGGACGTAAAGA
>MUZC01000093.1:196164-217931 GCA_002072015.1 Radix auricularia | reverse complement strand
CTGCTGCAGTGGGTTCACAATGCAATGTATGTGCTCAAAGGAACATTATTTTGTACGGCAAGACAAAGGTGACGCTTATGACCTCCATAAACACACCAAGACAAATACAGAGCTACACATGGACAGTGACAATGTGCGGTCAAGACTGGCCAGAAATCAAGAGACCTTGACCGAAAACTCACAGGACAGGTTTACGCGAAAAAGAGAGGACGGTCTTGCTTTTTCGTTACGCCTAATGAGTTTATTAATATTTGGGGTCCTCAAGGAAATATTGCACCGTGTGGGGGCAGATGGCTGGTACGCCGAGTTATTAAAAGACATACACATGAAATGTCAAAAGTTTAATAGAGGTCAGGGTTATATTGACACCAGTTGCAACATAATTTGTTATATGTGGGAAGGGCCGCGTAGGCCTGCGCTAGGATACATCAGCCTGTATACTGGAAACAAGGGTCGATTTTTGTTTAAGATAGGTGACAAAAGATATATACCACCATCAAGACCAGTGGCTATAATTTTTTTAGACATAATTTAGAGTCTATGTGATCTCGTGCCATTATTTGATATGTGTTGTGATATTTCTGAGGTTCATGACCAGTGTTATTGCATTGTAGTTATTATACGTACTAAAGATGTGATTTTGATGTCATGACAATTTTTTTTGATGTAAACAATTTTGTACCTGGAGACCTCAGAAATTTTTGTAAAGAACATGTAATATTAGTAGTAATGATGATAGATTCTTATGATCAGTTTTCAATGACATAGATTATGATGATTGCACTATTCCGATGATTATGCTATTTATGGTTATAAAGGTGTTTTGATAATTGTTATCTAATGATTTGATGTTTATTGATGAGTATTATTATCAATGTTTATGTTTAAGATAGATAATTATATTGGTGGGTATGGATGGATTGGAGATCTCCATAACCCCCAGCGTCCCACGCACCATGGGGACATTAAATATACATGTGAAGTCCCTCTATGGGGACTATAAAAATTCGTAGGGGAGCAATGACTGCTCCATGCAGGTCCCTCTATGGGGAATTTAAAGATACACAGGATGATTATATAAGAGCATGAAGTGCTCCTGTAGGAGGGTCCCTCGAGGTGAACAAGCACTATACGTTTTTCATTGATTGAATTGTGTGCTTAATTTGAAAATATATTGGTATTGTTTTTCCTTAACATTGTATATAGTATTTATGTAAGTATAGTATATGTATTATATTAATGTATTGAGAGGAATTCTCATTAAGAGTGGCCATGAGATTACTATATATGATTAGAATTATGAACTTTGCACACTGTCTATGTATTCGCTGTGAGAATTTTGTATTGAAATAGGATAATGTATTATGATGTGCAGTGATTCCATACCCTGACTACTTTTTTTTGATGTTGTAAATAAAAGATTCTACTGGGAGTAGAATCTAAGGGAAGAGGGGGGACATGTCAGGGGTATGAGAACCACTGCGTTTTTCAGTTGTAATATTGCCTGGTCACAACCTCATGTTTTGATCTGTGAACGATTTTCACTTCACGTGGGGAGCGTCGCTCAGTCCACGCAAGGTCTGTCCAGGGGCCACGGGTATATAACTCGTGGGTCTCGATGTGTGAGGGACAGAGACGGACAAGGGGTTATGCTGCGGAGACCAGCGGGTGTTGACAGGTCGCCGGGTGTCAGTAACACGAGGAATACCGGAGCTAGGGTTGCCGTGTTGGCTGGCTGGACTGTACGCCGGCATATGTTATAACTAACGACTTGAGTTGAAGCCGTACATAGTTGTCAAGTGTATATGACTGTAAATAAAGGTTTGCTGTTGAAAAGGACTTGAGTTGGCTTATTGTGCAACAGTTGTTGGTGTGTAAGCCTCGGGACCTAAACCCTAGACAACGATACACGACAGTGCTGTCACCAGACCTATTTTCCCTAAACAGCGAGAACATAATGAAACACATAGAAGGCATTCCTGGGATATCTGTGGGAGGTTACAATTTGAGATACGCAGATGATACGGTCCTAATTGCAAAACACGAGGAAGAACAGCAAAGATTGTTGGGTGGGTGGGTGGTTAGGAATAATATTTACGATTAGACATGGTCAACGAAGAAATATTTAGATATCGCGGTTGACTTCGATAACGGAAGAGCAAGGGAAAAACCAAGGAGGTGACATCACCTCGAGCTGGACTTGTATTACTGCACGGACACGCGTATCACGACTTGACCAGGCCTGGGAGAGAGTTCTGCATTGTTGTGTTTGTAGGCAAATGCACAACGTCACTCATTGTGTAAATAATAAAAATACATGATGACAAAATGTGCAGCTGTGTTTAGGGTGTTCATATTGTCATTTGGCAATGATCTAGACAAATTGACTTGAGTCATGAAGTGGGTTCTCTTTTTAAAGCGAACCATAACCATGAATATTATTTTTAAATATTTAAATACCGTATCTACTAGAGTAAAAGTAAAAGTCGACAACTTAACCCAGCCGAAACCAGGAATTTTACATTACTGTAATGATCGCTACAATAAACTCATGGCGTTAAACCGATATATCTAAGTTACGCGTGTAGAAGTCAAATTTTGAAATTTTTTCATGAGACCCCCACTCCCCCACTTTACATTGTGATATACTTTTTTTTTTTTTATTTTTTATTATTATTATTATTTTTTTTTTTTTTTAAATTCCTCTTCTAGGAATATTGTTCGCTGTGAGGTCACTTTTAGGGCAAACATAACAACAGAATACATGAACTTGAAACATTTTAAAAATCCCTAATCAAATGTATGCATATATTAAAATGTTTAAAGATGGATTCTAATCTTTTAAATAACATACAAGTACTTTGATGCTGTTGACGAAACAACGCCGTAATCAAAATCTTAGTTCAAGAAATGATTCTTTCTTGATCACTCTCTAATATTTAACTTATATTAAATATAAACTTAGATATAAGGGTCTAGACTTGGATATTAACAAATATGCTGAGATATAATTATTAAAGACTTAGATCAAATAAATTTAAACTTTAAACGCATCACTTAACAATATACAATATAGATGCGGATGTACACGTTATTTTATCCTTTTGTGTGTCATCATTCCTTGTTATTTTATCCTTTTGTGTGTCATCATTCCTTGTTATTTTATCCTTTTGTGTGCTTGTTATTTTATCCTTTTGTGTGTCATCATTCCTTGTTATTTTATCCTTTTGTGTGTCATCATTCCTTGTTATTGTATTATCGATTTCCTACGTTATTTATTTATTTATCTAATCTAATTAGTTGCAATATCTTGACTCCTTCTCTTCAATATTAATTTATTATCATATTTAATTGGTCTAAGGATCTTCAAAGCACCAGTCTGTGTATTCGATGGTCTCACGTTTCTGTCACCGTACAAACAGATTTAGTTGTAACAATTGCCACACACTCCAACAGATCGCACCGGTGGGCACCGCTATGCCTTTGAGATGTTGAACAAGTGTAAATGTTATAGATAAGCTACTCACCAGATATTATAATGTACACCATGAAAGTCGTTAGAATGCGTGTGCTGTGCCAAAATGTGAACACAACCATTGATTGGGACTGTACTCCAGCCATAATCGGTGACACGGGGATGAAGGTTATGCTCAACACTGCGTGTATAAGTTTAAAGACAGTGGTTTGTGTCCCTTGATCATTGAAAGAGTTATGCACTTGATTCAAGAGGTTGTCCCCCTTAACTCAGTTATCCCACTTGAACCAAACAAACCGCCACCTCTCCAACTGTTTGTTGGCGAATTATGTCTACAATAATTATTAACACGTGATGAGTTTATTTCAGAACATGGACATATAATGACATTTAGCAAGAAAAATTTGAGAGATTCAATCGATGTGGTAAATAGTGAATTGATGTGGTAAATAGTGAATTGATGTGGTAAATAGTGAATTGATGTGGTAAATAGTGAATTGATGTGGAATAGTGAATTGATGTGGTAAATAGTGAATTGATGTGGTAAATAGTGAATTGATGTGGTAAATAGTGAATTGATGTGGTAAATAGTAAATTGATGTGGTTTCTTTTTCTTCCAGAAGAGTAATCTCTTAAGACATGTCTCTTGCAGAAAATGAAGATGTGTACCTACCCTACCCCTGTTGGGGGCCTGACCCTTGTTGGCGGCCTGACCCCTGATGGCGGCTTAACAATAGTTCAAGAAACTATAACTGGGCGTCACAATGACAATGCTTGTGATGTAAAAAAAAAAAACAACAACATTACTTTGGGATTATATCACTTTTATGAACACAAAGTCCATAGACTCAGGCAAAGACTTATCCACTCTGACCTTTGGCTTTCATTGTTAAAATATCTCACGAAGGCTTGTGCGCCTGCGTGAAGGCGTTAACAAGGAGAGCGGGAGGGTGTGAGTCCGACACGGCTGGGGACGAGTCCAGCCAATAAAAAACATTGTCTCAATACTGTCTTCACTGTCCTATCACTGTCCTAGCTCTGTCCTAGCTCTGCCCTGTGTCCTATCACTGTCCTAACACTGTCCTAACTCTGTCCTGTGTCCTATCACTGTCCTAACTCTGTCCTGTGTCCTATCACTGTCCTAACACTGTCCTATCACTGTCATATCACTGTCCTAACACTGTCCTAGCTCTGTCCTGTGTCCTAACACTGTCCTATCACTGTCATATCACTGTCCTAACACTGTCCTAACTCTGTCCAATCAATGTCCTATCACTGTCCTATAACTGTCCTAACTCTCTCTAACGCTGTCCTAACACTGTCCTATCACTGTCCTAACTCTGTCCTATCACTGTCCTATCACTGTCCTGTGTCCTATCACTGTCCTAACTCTGTCTAACCCTATCTCAACATTGTTTCAATGCTTTTTAAACACTAAGACTTTCTGATCACATTATAAGATTGTCTTGACAGTTTTCATCACTACTTCAAAATTGTCTTTAAAAAATTTGTTTCTTTTTAAATTTTGGATCCGCTCATATAAGTTTTTTTTACAGTTCCCAAGATGGTCTATTTTTCTTTTTGTAATGTGTGAGCTTTTTCTTTACTATTACATTTACTTATGGAATTTATTATTAAGTCCCTTAGCCCTCATACTCGATATAAACCTAACATGTACTTATTGCCAATAATGAGCCAAGTCCTTTAACTCTCATCCTTGATATTGACGCAACATGTACTTACTGCCATTAATGAGCCACGTCCTTTTGTCTCTCCTGTTTCTTGTAGCCGGACGTCATTAAGTGAGCTAACAAGGATTCTCTCTAATCTTACACTGTGAGATGAGTGCTTTAAATCCTGATTGAGCTCTTACATTTGTAAAAACAAAATCTCTTGTTTTTTTTGTTTTTTTTTTTTTCATTTTCTTGAAATATGTTGCCATTACAAATGAACTAATTTATAATAAAATATTTAGTTTCGTTAGTGGTGAGAATAAATTATGAATTAAAGGAAAAATTGTTAGTAAAACACGCTTCTAACAGGATAATTCGTTTGTAAGGGTGTCATATATATTTGAAAGAATAACTTTCTTGTGAGATTGTAAACGTTAAACCGGATGGCAAGGCCATGACCAGTGTTTCCTGGATGGTATAACAATGGCATGTTAACTTCTAATCTGCTCTTGACTGTGAGATCCTTGATGTCAATTATTTCATGTAGCATGAAGTCAAAGTTTGACCTTGAGATCCTTGATGTCAATTATTTCATGTAGCATCCAGTTAAAGCTTCAGGGATTCTCTTCACTGCTTATTTAATGTTTGGTTTTCTTATTCTTTTTTTTTTTAAATCACAAAGTAGTTAATTTAATTTTTTAAAATTTGTTGATGTACGCTACGCTGAAACATTTCTGAGCAAAATTTATATCTAGTTCTCAAATTCTGAAATTGTCATCAATTCACTTACGGTACATTCGATCGATGTGAAATTTTGATACAATGCATCGTTAGCTGACACGAGTCTATGTGCAAAATTTCAGCTCGATAGCATGAAGTAAAGTTTGTCATTTTTTACTTTTGTTTTTCCGCCCACCCGACGGACGAGGAGACGACGGCGAACTTAATATAACGGATTTAAAAAGAGCTTAGACTTTTAGAATCCATAAAAATAGGAAGCCGGAAAATGAAGAGAAATAGACCCTAAACTGTTAGGATTCGAGGCAAATAGGGAATCAGAAATACGGCTAAGAGAAATGGAAAATTAATTTAAAGTAATAAAATGGCAATGGTAAATAAAAATTTGACTCCCCCCTCCCCCCCCCCCAGTCAGGATTATGATGCTCTAAAATATGCGTATATAATCTAAATGTTTAATCAAATGAAGCCGAACGATATTTAGTGCAGTTTAAAATAACTGAGACTGATTTTGAAATTCCCGAGAATCTATGGTCGACCTTACTGATATACACACAGTTACACAGAGAGACACAGAAAGACACAAACAGACAAACACTATATTTTAAATCTATATATATAAAAATGAAAGTATGTCTGTATGTGTGTGTGTTTGTGTGTGCTTGTCCGTTAGCGCTGAATAAACCATTCATCAGATCGCCATGAAAATTTTTGAGACTGTTGAGTACCCTTCCGGAATGGTAACTGGCTACTTTTTTTTCTCACTCAAACAGTAAAGGGGCGCCGGGGGCCCTAAATATTAATTTTTGCTAATATGAGCTATATAAAAATTAGTATAAGCGCTATCTTTTTGATAAATGGATGGATCTTAACCAAATTTTGTAATTATATTCTTGATAGCCAATATTAAAATACTATAGGTACGTCATCTTCTAAGGGCCACTCTTTTGGGGCTGGGGGCCCATAATACCTTTTTTATAAACATTTAAAATTGTATTCCCCAATTCAAGTATTAAAGATCTTGACAAATGATGATAAATGTATCCATTATTATTCATCTTAAAATAAACATGTGTTTTCAACTTTACATCTTGTCGTTAATGGGCCCTGGGGCCCTTAATGTCATATTTTAATAATAAAAGCTATATAAAAATAAGCTTCTGTGTTAGCTACTGAGTAGATGAATGGATCTTAAAAAGACTTTGTCTACAAAAACTTGGTAGCTCATATTTAAACAATTCAGGGCACTGAACTTCAAATGTCAATTTTTTCGCGGCAGAAGGCCCCAAATATTTTTTTCTTTATTGTTTAACTTATTTTTTCCCATATAATTTTAAACCATCTTTTGTAATATATTGATGTTGAAAATTAATTAAAAATGAACAAGTTTTTTCATTTGAAATCTTGCACGGAATGTGCCGGGGGGGGGGGGGCACTTAATGTGTTTGCCCCTTATGTCTATCTACATTTATATAAATCAAATTATGTATGTATGTTTTTTTTGGTCTATTAAAACTGACTAAACCATTTTACATGATCACGATGATACTTAAAAAAATTGGTGATTATGCTTCCGGAATGGCTTTTCACATAGCTGACATGCATAGTTTTTTCACTGCGCAAGGTCAAAATTCGCACAAGTATATAGAGCTTATACAAAGAAAATTACGCGAAATTACAGGCAATGTTGAATTTCAAACAATTTTTTTTATTTTTCATTCAATCCAGGAAATCTTGCAATCTAGTTTCATCTGTCAGAAGTGCTTTTGAAAAATTTAAAAATCACATAGCTGACTTGCATAGTTTTTCAAGGTCAAAATTTGTTCAAAAACAAAATAGTGCTTAAATAGAGAAAATTACGCCAAATTACAAGCAATGTTGAATCTCAAAAAATTATTTTATTTTTCATTCAATCCAGGAAATCTTGCAATCTAGTTACAACTGTCAGAAGTGCAATAGAAAAATAAAAAATGTCATAGTTGACATGCATAGTTTTGTCACGGCGCGAGAACAAAATTCGCACAAAATATAAAGTTTATTTAGAGAAAATTACGCCAAATTACAGGCCATGTTGAATCTCAAACAATTTTTTAAAAATTTTGATTCAATCCTTGAAATCTTGCAATATACTTGCATCTGACAGAAGTGCAATAGAAAAATCTAAAAATCAACTAGCTGACATGCATAGTTTTGTCACGGCGCAAGTTCAAAATTCGCACAAAAAATTACGCTAAATTAGAGTCTACAGGCCATGTTAAATCTCAAACAATTTTTATTTTATTTTTCATTTAATCCGGGAAATCTTGCAATCTAGTTGCATCTGACAGAAGTGCAATAGAAAAGTCTAAAAATCACATAGTTGACATGCATAATTTTTTCACGCGCAAGGTCAAAATTCGCCTAAAAATATAGAGCTTATATTGAGAAAAATTACGCCAAATTACAGGCTATGTTGAATCTCAAACAATTTTTTATTTTTCATTCAATCCAGGAAATCTTGCAATCTAGTTGCATCTGACAGACGTGCAATCGAAAAATTTAAAAATCACATAGCTTACTTGCATAGTTTTGTCACGGTGCAAGGTCAAAATTCGCACAAAATATACAGGTTATTTTGAGAAAATTACGCCAAATTACAGGCCATGTTAAATATCAAAAAAAAATTATTATTTTTCATTCCATCAAGGAAATCTTGCAATCTAGTTGCATCTGACAGATATGCAATAGAAAAATCTCAAAATCACATAGCTGGAAAATCATAGTTTTGTCATGGCGCAAGGTCAAAATTCGCACAAAAATATAGAGCTTATATTGACAAATTACGCCAAATTACAGGCCATCCGGAATCTCAAACAATTTTTTTATTTTTCATTCAATCCAGGAAATCTTGCTATCTAGTTGCATCTGACAGAATGGAAATAGAAAAATATGAAAATCACATAGCTTACATGCATTGTTTTGATACGGCGCAAGGTCGAATTTCGCACAAAAATATAAAGCTTGTATAGAGAAAATTACGCCAAATTACAGGCCATATTGAATCTCAATTTTTTAAATATATTTTTCATTCAATCCAGGAAATCTTGCAATCTAGTTGCATCTGAAAGAAGTTCAATATAAAAATATAAAAATCACATAGCTGTCATGCATCGTTTTGTCACGGCGCAAGGTCAAAATTTGCACAAAAATATAGAATTTATATAGAGAAAATTACGCCAAATTACAGGCCATGTTGAATATCAAACAATTTTTTATATTTTTCATTCAATCCAGGAAATCTTGCAATCTAGTTGCAACTGACAGAAGTGCAATAGAAAAGTCTTAAAATCACATAGCTGACATGCATAGTTTTGTCACAGCGCAGGGTCAAAATTCGCACAAAAGTATAGAGCTTATTTAGAAAAAATTAGTCCAAATTACAGGCCATGTTGAATATCAAATTTTTAAAAAAGATTTCATTAAATCCAGGAAATCTTGTAATCTAGTTGCATCTGACAGAAGTGCAATAGAAAAATCTAAAAATCACATAGCTAAAATAATGTCTCCCTCTTTACAATGGATTCTACCCTTAATTATTGGAAATTATAAATATTTGTTTTATTCCAATTTATTACTTAAAATACAGTTTGTATTTGTTCTCCATGCTTTTGTGTATGATTATTGGAAATTCAACAATCATAAGCTTAGTCAGGGGCGTAGACATTAGCGGGATTAGTGGGTGTTTGCCTGGATACACACATTTTTAGAGGTGGCTAATTGCCCTAAGTAATTTTAAAGAATAATAGACAAATGATTTTAAAAATAAAGATGATCAAGTAATACTACAAGGTCACACCGAAGTATTGGAACAAAAATTCACTATTGACGTTTTTGAGTATCACCTGTGGCTAGGACTTACACGAAATTTGCGTTTTTTATGTGTGCATTTTAATGATTCAAAAATATTATTATCGAATTTTGTCGGTAGCCTTTATTAAGTTTTCAGCAGAAAATTTAACAAATTCAATTTGCCAATGATTGTTAATTTATTTTTAAAAATTTAGTTGACTGTTAAAATATATTAAAAGAGATTTCAAATGGGATTACTTTTTGTGTAGCCATCTCAAGAAACACAGAACATGCCAAAACTAAGGCACACAAACATTAGATCACACGCTCTAACGATGAATGTCTTAGCTTGGGTTGGAGTCACTCGATAGTTGTTTTTCTATAAAATAAATCAACGTGATCTGTGGAGATCTGGGTTGGTTGAGGTGAGGCGCTCGCTTGGTTAGTTTCGGATGTGTGCCCTTGAATTAGTTAGGCATAAAGTCAATTATCTTACGGAATGTAAAAGCCCAGAAGACTGAAGGTGCAGCTGAAAGTTGAGCTTTTTTCATTGGTGGCATGGGCCAGGAAAGCGCAAAGAGTCATTTGTTAGGCGTGCACGAGACAAGCTAATGAGTAGATTGCTTCAAGACGGGCACGTACTGTCCATTTATGTTGTCCTTCGAGTCATGGTTTACTGAACTATGAGGAAGACTGCGTAGGACACCTGCATGGTCTAATGAGGTAATCTAATGTAATAGTCACGTACTGGGAGGCTTGATGGAGTTATGAATAGTTTTAAGTTGTACGATCATCAAGTAATCAATGGAAAACCTAATTTAACCGATAGTAAAACGAGTGAGTGAGGCAGAATGGGTTTTGGGGGCTATAACTCGAGTAGAGAAGAGATCGCAATATAAGGTGGTGAGTTGTGTGGGAAATTCATTACAGAATTAGACAGAAAGAGTTAAGAGATTAGCTAATCAAAATTCAAAACAGAAGTGGACATTATATGTGCTCATTCATTTTAATATATACTGATTTTATCATGGATCCGTGTATAGTTGCGGATATCGTGGATTATATTGAAAATAAAATGTTTCCAAAATCATACACAAAGAATTCCGAAAGGAGACTGCGTAAACAAGCTGCATCTTTTGTTGTAACGAAGGGAACACTCTATCACAACGTTAAAGGTGAAAAGAAGCAGAAAGTTGTCATTGGCAAAAATAAAAAATAAATCAATATCACACAAAGTCTGCATGACGACGTAATAGGTCGATGTCATTTTGGACAGGACGCAACAATCAGGAAGGTTAGTGAAAGGTTTTGGTGGCGCGGTATCGCTGAGGACATTCGTGGTTACTGCAAAAGATGTAGTCATTGTCAGATTCACAACAATAAACCACTAGCTGCTGAGTTGCATCCGGTTAAAGTAACAGATATATTTTAACGCTGAGGTGTAGATTTGATCGGTACATTAAATGAAACAAAATCAAGCGGTTTGTAATTGTAGCAACTGAATATCTAACAAAGTGGGTTGAAGCAGCAGCCTCGCCAGACAAATCAGCCCTTTCTGTACACGAATTCTTGATCAATCTTGTCTTCCGTTACGGAGCTTGTCATTTCCTGCTGCACGATCAGGGGAGAGAATTTTGCAATGCTCTTGTCAAGAATTTGTGCGATATAATGTCTATGAAGCAACCGACTTCATCAGATTATCATCCACAGAGTAATGGCCTGACAGCAAGATTCAATCAGACACTAATAACACAACTGATGAAGTTAGTGAACACAGAAAAGAACAATTGGGACGACTTTTTGCAACCGATAGCCTCCGCCTACCAAACTAACTGGCAGGCTGCAGTAATGTACACCCCGTTCCAGCTGATGTTTAGCGTTCTAGCACAACTACCACGTGATTCGCAGGCTAGCAATGAGATTGGAGATTATACAGAACCTTCAACAGCTTCTAACGCAAGGATGGAGTATATCACAGAGACTATGTGTAAAATCAGAAAAACTGCATGTTCCAATATTCAGTCCGCACAGACTAAGCAGAAGGAACGATACGATATAAAACATTTGGGTGCAAGATTTAATGTGGGCGACAAAGTGCTGAAATGTAATACAAGGAAAGTCACACACAAGGGAGATAGATTGGAACATCGTTTTATTGGACCCTATGTTATTCATGAAGTGCTTGGTAAGGGTGTGTATAAATTAACTGATTCATCAGGGAAAGTTCTCAGCAGTAAAGTGAATATCTGTAATCTACGTCTTTTGTACCAAATACAAGACGAAATGGCGAAAATCAGTGATTCGCAAACAAAACCCATGGATAATTTAGACTTTTGTGACCAAGACATTAACAGGCAACATGATCCGATGTGGATGTCATTGTTGAATTAAAAAGAATCTGACAAAAGATTGCTTGAGACTGGCGATTGCCTTAACGACAGAATAATAGATGCAATAAATAAACTTGTTGCCATCCACATGAATAACAGTTGTAATTTTCAAACAACCTTATTATGACAAACAGTTGATGGTTTTCGAGCAGTAGATGCAAACACGTTACAAATATTGCAGGACAGAAACCATTGGATAACTGTAGTTAGTACTGATATTGTAGTGTTTGATGATAGTATGCATTGGTCAATTTCTGACGATGTCAAACGTCAAATGAAACAATTGTTTAAAAATGAAGGTGACGATCTAGTAAATTTGCACGTGACACTTCTTCCTTGTCAACGGCAACACAACAGCAAAGACTGTGGAGTGTACGCGGCAGCTAACTTATTCGAACTTGCATTTGGAGCATTAGACTTGCAACTGGAAATATTTGTTACTTCAGAAATGCGTGCCCGCCCATCTCTACCGTTGTTTGAGTGGAATGACTGTCATCTCGTTTCCCAAAGAAAGAAAAGCCAAACGTGGACGAAAGAACGGGGAACGTTAATAGCGTTCTAAAACAGTGATGACGAACCTATGCCACGCGTGCAATAGTCGGCACGCAGAGCCTCATCAGTCGGCACACCACTGCAATATTACTTCCTTAATCAAAATCGCTGACTTGGCACTTTGTGTTGGCGCTTTACAAGATAAAACTAGGTTTTAATTTAATTTTGAGCACGTGGCCCCAAAAAGGTTCGCCATCACTGTACTAAAACTTTCCATTTTCATTCTGTAAGTTAACCATTTACTTGAAATATTTTGCACGTATTTCTTTGTAGGCTGTTTTATTTAATTGATCAAGTTTAATTATGTTTAGTGCCTGATAATATAGTAATGTCCTGCAATTGAGTATTTGAGTTTATAAATTTTAAGTAAAAGTGTTTAGCTTCGCTCTAATAAAATATTATTTTAATATAGGGGAAAAATATGTTCAAGTGTCATTTTCACACATACATACATACACACACAAACAAAAAACATACATATACACACACAAACAAAAACACACACATACACACACAAGCACAAAACACACACATACACACACAAACACAAAACACACACATACACACTCAAAACACCCACATACACTACACATTAAAACTGTAAGATAAATGCAAGATTGGACATAAACCATTGATAAACTTATGAAGCAATAATCTCCGGTAAAAAGGAAGCGTGCATAATCCATTTAAAAAATTATTTCCATTGACAAGTGTGCATGTATGATGTATGTATGTATATATGTGTGTATGTATCTTTAATATTATTTTTATTATATATTAATAGATACTTTATAAAATATTAGTTATTGGCGTAGAATTAATTGCAAGTCAAGAAACAAGACTTCAACACTTTGTGGTCTGATTAACAACTATCTCTAATGAATCCCTTCTGTCAAATCCTATTACCTTTTAAACCCTACATTTATAGCCAGCTATCGTCTCAGTTCACGACCACGCACAATTGCCATTCACAGCACAAATCACGTGTTCCATGCTCAGTCAAGTCCTCATTTATACAATAAATACACAACAAGTGTCTTAGAAAATTGTAATCATTTTTTTAATGTAAAATGCTTATAAAGAATACTTTGTAACTGTAATTGCAATTGTTGCTTAATTCTCATCCTTGAAGTATTTTATGTCTACTAAAAAGAAAAGTTTAACTTGTAGTTGTGATTTGTTTGTGTTCACACTGATTAGTCTAATATTTTAGAAATGTTCGCAATATAATATTGTAACATCAAAGTACCATTTAAAGACTTAATAAAATATTTTAAAGGATGCCTAAATTTGTCTATCCTTAATGTCATTATTTGTTCAGAGACTTAACACAGAGGAGATATAAATTATAATGAGAAAAGTTTATGGTTGTCATGATTATTTGAGCAAATTTCTCAATTTTATGTAATAGCCCGGAGGTGAATAGATTTCCTACCAATCAATACAAAATTATTTTGGGGGAGACATTATTTTACGGGGTAGGGGAGAATTTATTTTAATCGGGAGGAAAACAGTTTCGCCCCCGGAGAATCTGTTTTAAAATAAAATCGCCTGGGGGAGATTCTGTATGGGGGAGGATTTATTTTGCAACACCGGCCCTGAATAAAGGTCCAATGAGTTGTAAAAATATATATATTGTATATGAAAACTTATTACAATTACAATTATTATTTTTTAAAAATAATTTGTTAAAAAGAATCAGGATTTGTAATTAACATATTACAAGTTTTAGTTTAACTTAATATTTAACTATGTATAAAAAAAAAATCAATATAAATATTTCAAAACATAGATATCCAAAAAAAATAAAAATAATAATTGTTAAATAAATAAATAAAGTATTTAAGTTTAGGCACTTGGATGAAAATTTTAAAATATTTTTAAAAATATATAATTAATGCAGCTGTATAGAAATTGTTTGATGATTAACAGAAACATAAATACCATCTTTTTATTCCAAGTGGTTCAAAAGTTGTGAATTTTTTGCTAAGACTTCATAATCACTTTTTTCACTATGTTGCTTACCTTCACATTTTGTGCCATATTAGGGCATTTTTTAAAAGCCCATAACTTATATATTTAATAAGAAAAAAATATAATGTTAGGAGATATATAGACTATATTAAAATATAAGTAGTTCAATATAATGTCAATGAATTTTTTTAAAAAAAATTATTCTTAATTAAAAAGTTTAATTTGTTATATTATTTTCCTTATAAAACAGCTTGTTTGAAAGTTTACACGTTAAAAATATATTTTTTTTTAACTGAGTATTCTGTACGTAAAAAAAGCAATTATTATTAAAATTAACAATTAATTATTTATTAATAAATCAAAACTTTAAAAAACAAACGTTTTCTTTAATTTTAATAGTTTTTATCGATTAAAATAATTTTAATCGTTTGTACTTTCACTATTAATCGAGAAATTAATCGTTAATTTCCGCAGCCCTACGCCAAATCAAAACAAAATCTTTTTGCTTTTTACCCAAGCACTTTGAATGCTCAACACGCTTGATGCAAATATTGGTCGAATATTTCAAGTATTTTTGGAAAATAGCGATCCTCCAAATTTGTGAAAAGTAATTTTGAAATTAGCTTTTGTAATTCTTTAATTATTATTTAATTCCATTTATTGATCTTTAAAGGAAAAAACCTTAAACAATCAAGAATATTTTAATTTATTAATACTGGACTTTAAATAAGTATTTTAAAGGGGTCAGAACTCTTTTCAATTTTCGTTCACCACATTGCAGTTAAATTCAAGAAAATTATTTGGCCTAAAATATCCAGAGAAAAAATAGCTCTCCATGTCATAGTTGGAGTTGTGGGATTTTCCCATACTTATATCAAGACATAACGCTGTGGATCAAAACACGTTAGACTTTAAATAAAGGCACTTCAACGTAACAGAGGTTATTAGTCACAACCTTCGTGAACAGGAAATTCAGTATTGAACAACAACAGTCGGTTTTAAATGTTTCAGTGTCCTTGTAGCTCAGTGGCTCAAGGTACCAGAACAGGAAGTGTTTTCATTTGATTGCCTCTAAAGGGAACGTTAGACATAAAGGGTCAGTGCTGAAAACAGTGCTTAAATGTATTTTTAAAAAAGAAAATATTTGCAAGCATAATCGGCCATATTTCTTAGTTTTTTGTTGTTGTTTTTTGTGCGCTGTAAGTTTCTGTGACTTACTGATTTCATTTGACTAAACAAAAGTATCTTTTCCGAGTCCATCAATTCTTAGCCCCATACCAAGTGTGCAGCTGTCAACGCCTGAGGTGGAGATTATTTGCCCAGGGGTATGTGTCAAAATATCAACTGTGGGGTAGAACGAGGCCAGGGGATGTGGTGGTGGGTCTAAGGAGAACCAAAACATTTCTCTATAGAAACGGCCAACATTTTCTGCCTACTCCAGAGTTGTCGAGTGACTTGTGGAAAGGAAACAGCCCAGGTCGGCATCTATTCACAGCGACCCCTCTACCACTCCGTAAATTTCGTCTATTTGCACAAGAGCGAGACTTATTTTGAACAGTTGAGATGGTAACTTGAGAGGTTATTTTGAACAGTTGAGATGGTAACTTGAGAGGTTATTTTGAACAGTTGAGATTGAGATGGTAACTTGAGAGGTTATTTTGAACAGTTGAGATGGTAACTTGAGAGGTTATTTTGAACAGTTGAGATGGTAACATGAGAGGTTATTTTAACAGTTGAGATGGTAACTTGAGATGTATATTTTGAACAGTCGAGATGGTAACTTGAGAGGTTATTTTGAACAGTTGAGATGGTAACTTGAGAGGTTATTTTGAACAGTTAAGATGGTAACTTGAGAGGTTATTTTGAACAGTTGAGATGGTAACATGAGAGGTTATTTTAACAGTTGAGATGGTAACTTGAGAGGTTATTTTGAACAGTTAAGATGGTAACTTCAAAGGTTGAAAACCCGAGAACCTTCAAGGGATATTTTTTAAAAGGGAGAGGGCGAGACCAAGTTACTGAAGCAAACCTTTCCGTGAAATACTTTTCTTTGGATTTGTCAATGTTCATGGCCTTAAGTTATGTCTCAACGTGAACACACATTGCAATTTGCTTATTTATTTCAGTGTAACTTCTCCAGCGCCGAACTACCCTAGTCCCTCTACCAATACAGCAGCACCGTTATACCCACCCGAGGCCCTCAATCTATACCCCAACGCCGTTACCTATACCTATACCCCAGTCCATTTGCCAATAGCCCTCATCCCCAATAACTATACCCCAGCCTTTTAACCTATACCCCAACCGCTATAACTATACCACAAGGCCGTACCCCAGCCCCTAGTATACCTATATGCCTATATCCCAGCCCCGATTGCTCACTCTAGCTCCAATACCTATACAGCAGCACCGTTATCCACACCCAAAGCCGTCAATCTACACCCCAACGCCGTTACCTATAATACCCCAGTCCATTTTCCAATACAACTCATCCCGAATAACTATACCCCAGCCCCTTTACATATACCCCAACCGTTATATCTATACCACAACACCGTAACCTATACCCCAGCTCATTTACCCACTACCTAGGCCTATACTTCCCCCCCCCCCCCCTTTTCACCCACCTCAGACCACTTCAGAGATGAAATGTTTGGCTAGTCTACCTGGCTCGTGTGTCACTGAGATGAGGTAAAGCTGGAAAATACGTGCAATGACATCATGGCTTCAAAGAACGATGAAGAAAGAAAAACACGATTACTAAGTTCTCTCAATTCAAAGCTTGGCGACTGTCTTAGATGTGAGGATAGCCGATAAATCTACACACTACACATGAAAGAAATGCAGCCCCACAGCTAGACACACGATTATAAATTATACGCCATTTAGTCTTAGTGCTCTGTCGATATTTAAAACTTTTATTTTATTGTTTCTTTCGTGGCTGTTTTTCGCTGCTAGTTTTGGTGTTTTTTTTAAATAATCTTAACAAAAAGTTAAAGCTAACCACGACCGCTCCAATATAAGTAACCGCATTCTTTCGAAACATTGTTTTTCCGCGTTGATAGTTATAAAAATTTCTTGTGAACCGGTAAACTTTTCTTTCTGGCTGCAATAACAGCAAACGTTTATTTGGATCCCTTGGTTAAACATTGAATGAAATGTAATTCTAGGAGTAATGCGGATGTGAGACTATGCATATGTATTTTGAACAGGAGGGGGAGGGGCAAAGAAGAGGGGGCCGCAGAGAACTGGGGCTTATGACAGTTATGGCCAGGGTCAGGCCAGGTAGGCTTAGCTGTGAAGCCAGCTGCTACAGACGTTAATCTGCTGGCGTGGGCTGCCAGTGCGAGTAGTACTATTAGAGGTGATCAGTGCACTACTGAGATTATTAGTATCGTGTGTTGAAAACAACCCTGATGGCCACCGTTGCGTTCCTAGGTTTGCTGATGATAATTCATGGTGCCACAGGGGAAAACGCAGGTAAGTTTGTGTGATCGTTACCAGCGGTTGTTTGTTGTCTTATATTTAGGTTGTTTGTTGTTTTATATTTTGGTTGTTTGTTGTTTTATATTTTGGTTGTTTGTAGTCTTATATTTTGCTTGTTTGTAGTCTTATATTTTGGTTGTTTGTTGTCTTATATTTTGGTTGTTTGTAATCTTATATTTTGCTTGTTTCTAGTCTTATATTTTGTTTGTTTATAGTCTTATATTTTGCTTGTTTGTAGTCTTATATTTTGGTTGTTTGCCATTTAATTTCAAGGTTCGTTCCACTATTACATGAGGTCCGTCATTTTATAGCAATAATAATAATGATTTATAATAATAATTTTTATAAATTATCTATCGCATTAACTTTAACCCAGCAGCAAAAACCTGGGCTTATAGAACTTCACATAAAAATAGTTCTACACATTACCCATACACTAATCAATGGATTCAATGTAAAACATACATGTCAAAGCTACAACGTATAACGACCTTACAGTAAACACATGCTACGTTTGTCACTTTAAGAAATGTAGGATTGTCATTAAATTAATTTTAAAAGTAGAAATTCTAATTGTCACGCTGGTCAGGTCGATTCTGGATTTCTTGTGCTGACCTCTAGGGTTGTACCTGCGTTGTTGACTCAGTTACTGGTATCGTGTGCTGACCTGTATGGCTGTATCTGCGTTGTTGACTCGTTACTGGTATCGTGTGCTGACCTGTAGGATTGTATCTGCATTGTTGACTCAGTTACTGGTATCTTGTGCTGACCTGTCGGGTTGTACCTGCGTTGTTGACTCAGTTACTGGTATCTTGTGCTGACCTGTAGGATTGTATCTGCGTTGTTGACTCAGTTACTGGTATCTTGTGCTGACCTGTAGGATTGTACCTGCGTTGTTTTATCAGTTACTGGTATCTTGTGCTGACCTGTCGGGTTGTACCTGCGTTGTTGACTCAGTTACTGGTATCTTGTGCTGACCTGTCGGGTTGTATCTGCGTTGTTTTCTCAGTTACTGGTACCTTGTGCTGACCTGTCGGGTTGTACCTGCGTTGTTGACTCAGTTACTGGTATCGTGTGCTGACCTGTAGGATTGTATCTGCGTTGTTTTCTCAGTTACTGGTATCTTGTGCTGACCTGTAGGATTGTACTGCGTTGTTTTCTCAGTTACTGGTATCTTGTGCTGACCTGTCGGGTTGTATCTGCGTTGTTTTCTCAGTTACTGGTATCTTGTGCTGAGCTGTAGTATTGTATCTGCGTTGTTTTCTCAGTTACTGGTATCTTGTGCTGACCTGTAGGATTGTATCTGCGTTGTTTTCTCAGTTACTGGTATCTTGTGCTGACCTGTAGGATTGTATCTGCGTTGTTGACTCAGTTACTGGTATCTTGTGCTGAGCTGTAGGATTGTATCTGCGTTGTTGACTCAGTTACTGGTATCTTGTGCTGACCTGTAGGATTGTATCTGCGTTGTTGACTCAGTTACTGGTATGTTTGGGGGAGGTGGGGGTGGGGATCGGAGCAATGGGGATGTAACGTAAAGTCACAACACAAACAACCCGCTAACGTCAAACCTAATCCTCCATTAACAATTACCACCGGGCATAAAACCTTATTGTTGTGGGTTGGATCGTGAGAAGATTTTTGGAACAGGTGTTTCGCGACACAACACTCTTATCAATGGTGAACAACAAATAATTTTGTAAACTTAAAAACAAAGTTTATGTCTCTGTTAAAAGAGCTAAGTCAGTGTTCATTGCCATAGGTAGAGCACAAACAATCGTTAATTTATATGGCTTTATGTTAGGGTACGGAAATTAACGATTAATTTCTCGATTAATCGGTAATTTTTTATCGATTGAAATTATATTAATCGATAAAATGGGGATTAAATGTCCGGAAAATGTTTTAAACAATTTTAAGATTTATTAATAAATAATAAATATTTAACAATATTTTGCTTTTTTACGTACAAACTTCTCCATTGAAAAAAAAAAGTGTAAACTTTAAAATAAGCTATTTTTATAAGGAAAATGATATAAACAATTAAACATTGTTTTTACTTAATTAACAATAACAACATTTAAATTCATTGACATTATATTGAACTACTTATATTTAAATTTCAAAAATGTCTTTCAGTTTGAAGACGTCCTAATCTTACTTTTAGCTTTTAATCAAAATTATCGATTAATTCTTCGGTAATTACTCTAAAGGTAACGATTAAAATTTAATTAATCGATAACAGACCTACTATGTATACAAAAGTCATTTCTTGTTGAGAAGTTATACTCTAGTGTTAAAAAATTTAAAATACAAAATGAACCGATAATATTGTTAAAATGTCTAAGCTTTTAAAGCATACACTTTGTCTTAAATTTAAAGTAATGGTGTGTTGCGAGACGACGACTCAATCAAGCTTTGCCAACATCAGGGCCGGACTTAGACTTTGAACCACTTTATGCCAAAGTGAAAATGTGCGCCCCTTTGTAATTATAATTTAAGTATTTTATAATAATAAATTACATATGGCTTTTGATATTTTTTTTAGCGAACATCCAAAGAATATCCCTTTTACGTCAAATTTAACACAGTAATTAACGCAAACACTTTGTAATTAGATTTTACTAAAAAATACTTCATTCAAAAATAGTTAACGTAAGTTTACACTCAGATATATTTTAAAGGAACTTAAACTTCAGAGACTAATTAATTTATGAGTATTTAAGCTGTCACTGATTTCATACTCAACTGTTAATATAGCGAAGTTTGACATATTTTTTTAGATTTTGTAATTCCAAAATAGTTCTTGAGTATTTTTAGTTTGTAAAAATTACTTTCCTCGGATCGAAAGTTACTAAAATTCCCAGAGCAACGGTCAAGTTTAGAACATATTTCATTTTTGTTATAAATGTTAAAAAATTCCAAGGGTTCTAAATATTTTTTTCAAAAGAGATATTAAGTTTCCACCATTGTAGACAGTTAATGGATTCAGGAAATTTCATCTCCATTCTGTAATGAAGTAATTTATTAGCAGAGTTGTCATATTCTGTCTTTGAGAGAGACCCCATTACTATCATTCGCTTAATACAGAACAATAAATATTTGTAGTTTACCAAGTAGTCCAGGTGTTTCATCTCTTATTGAACGATCTGTATCTTTGTTCTCGTAAATGGTAAGCAATGCCTCATATATTTAACCGGTTTTATACCTTAACGACTTTCCCCAGCTGGTGTCATTGCCAGGTTTTAAAGTCAGTGAGGCGTTTAACGTACTTCAAAAGAATGGGCTTTATGAAAGTCGATGAAGGAAAAAAAAAAAAGTAATATTATTTGACAATATCAAAGAAGTTGATGATTTAACCATTTCGTTTATTACCAGGTTAAGTGAGTGGCTACCAACCAGATGGTACGAACAATGCACCAGCATTGATGTTTCTAATCTTTGCTTCCAACCCACATGTTCTCATTTCATGTTAACCCAATTATCATATCTTTAGCCTCTCATGTTTTCATTCAATCATATCCTTGGCTTCTCACGTTTTACAAAGGCAATCATTCAATCATATCCTTGGCCTCTCACGTTTTACAAAGGCAATCATTCAATCATATCCGTGGCCTCTCATGTTTTCATTCAATCATATCCTTGGCCTCTCAT
>MUZC01000093.1:174062-187314 GCA_002072015.1 Radix auricularia | reverse complement strand
CTAGACAGGTCTGGATGGGGTAGGTGGCTGGATGGGGTAGTTGGCTGGACGGTCTGGACGGGTAGGTGGCTGGACAGGTCTGGACGGGTAGGTGGCTGGACGGGGTAGGTGGCTGGACGGGGTAGGTGGCAAATTATGCTTCTCATCCTGCCCGGCCGCACATAGATTTTGAATAGAAAAATTGGTTGAGAAGAGCGGTTCTAAAATTTGTGTGTGTAATGATTTCCCCATCAGAGACACGGTGGCTCACATCCCCGACGCCAACCTCTCAATGGCGCTGAATCTCGAGTTAGTCGGAAACATTACGAGCTTCATCAGCGCGACCTTCCCCTCGGCCAAGGTCTACGCCTCTTTGGGCAATCACGACTTCTACCCCAGCGGGTATGCGAGGGAGAACAACTTGGACGGGTTCTACTCTCAGGTGGGACAACTGTGGGAGCAGTGGATCATCAATCAGACAGGGGCCAAGGATGATATAAAAAAAGGTTAGCAGAAAGCCCATATCTCGCGGCATGTTCTGTTGAGGGTTTGAGACCGATTGTTATCTTCTATAAGGTTCTTCATTTCTAAAACCGGAAAACGTCATAGCTCATTTCGTAATGTTCTATTTTTAGATTACATTTTAGCGGAACAATGTTTTGAGGCATAAATACAGTCAAATCACTATGTTTTCAAAATTGTTAGCTTAGTAAAATTACGAAATTGTTTTTTGTTTTGCAAATCCAATTAGCTGCCTTAAATTAACGAAGAATTAAAAATTAGCTGATAAGATCAATCATTCTCAATATACCTATATTCACGTATTGACTCGTATCTTTTATTAATTTTTTATGAATTTTGTCCTTAAAAAAGATAAATTTAGATATAATATTTCTATTAATAGATTTCCGCCATATTATGAACATCCCTATATACACGATGTGTAAAAATTCAAAGTCATAAGTCACAAGTTAGGAGAAAAATCTTTACTCAGAGTCGGTTGGCCAGTACAACACCAACTCTTATATCACATGAGTCGATACAAAAATCTTAAAAGTGTTAAAGTTAAAGAGGTTCAAATTGAAAGATATTTACCATGATAGATTTATAGTCTATAGAGAATAAAGGATGTACTTTCACCTGTGATTCCTAAATTAAACGTTATGTCTAGTTTTATGACTGTTTGACAATGTCTATAAGATATAACAAGTCTCTAAGATAAAATGATGCGGTAATGTAGGAGCTACACGGATATAAACGCCTGGAGCAATACTAAATAAGTTCAACATGTCCTTTGTCCTGCCTGTCTTTCCTTCATATCTCCTGTCCACCCTGTTTATATTCCATGTGTCCACTCAAATTATGCTGCATGTGTCCACTCTGTTTATAATGCATTGACAGTCACTCAAGTAAATCTCAATACTCCATGCGTCCACTCTGTTTATTCTCCAAGTGACCCTATCTATAAACTCCATGTTACTAGTCTGACAATTCTACCCCCCCCCCCATGTCCTCAGGTGGCTATTACTCAGTGATGGTTCAGCCAAAGGTTCGCCTCCTCGCCCTCAACACCAACTTGTATTACACCAGTGATAAACTGACCCCCAACATCAGTGACCCCACCGGTCAGTTTGAATGGATGAGAGGACAACTGAACTATTCCAGAGCTAACAAAGAAAAGGTAACTGCAGGAAATAAGTCTATAAATATAATGAATGGTTTAGTTTTTAAAAAAATACGTTTATCTCTTGAGTTTCTTCATCATGTCATTTAAAAACAGCCAAACAACATCACGCAACAAGGAGGTGTCCAACTAAACATTTATTTCTCTCAGGTGATAATTACCGGACATGTCCCCCCAGGACTGTTTATCCCCGAGTATTCCGACTGGTTTTGGCCTCAGTTCAAGAAAACCTTCATGGAGATTATATTGGATTACAGTGACGTCATAGCGGTCACTCACTTCGGCCATGATCACGCCGACAGTTTTAAACTTCTTCAGAATGACGATGGTGAGTTCCCGGATTTATACCTGGTCAGTATATGATGGTGCCGGCATCTGGTCAGTCTATCGATGGTGCCGACAGCTGGTCAATATATCGATGGTGCCGACATATTCGTGTTGCTAAAAAAATGATATTCTATGTGTTACTTGACAGAAGAAGCGTTCAGGTACCGCACTTATCAGACTTTCAATTACTATTAGGTTCTGGTAATTTTATTTTGAAACGTAATGTTAACGCCGCCATTATAGCTGTAGAGATTTGACCGTCTCTCGTATAATAGGATCTAAATCGACTGTGTGGAGCCATCAAATTTGTTACAATTTGGCAACATTTATTGTTATAAAAAAATTATTATGAGCGATAAAATGTGTAATTTTCTTTTAATAAAAGACAAACATGCCAACAACATATATATACATTTGCTGATTTAAAAAAATTACTTCCAGGACTTAAGTGAATGACATTTGATATCAAACAGCTATTATAAACCTTATTAAGTTTTCAGTTGAACATTCTGACCCAATGCATCAGCTGTCGGCGAACTTTTTTGCCCGTTACCCTAAAATATAAAATTGTATGCTGCCGTTACCCCTAAGGGGAGGGGGGCGAGGTCTTTTCCACACCTTTTGAGCGTTTCGGGGGGGGGGGCATTGTAAGTTCTCTCCCCCCCCTCCCCAAAACGAGTTTAAGGCTAAGCCCCAGCCCAAAGCGTTTCTGTTGAGTTTTAGAAACCTGACAAGTGTCTTAAAACGATTGTAAAAGGATTATGTGTATGATGCAATTATTAATGTTACCTGTCGGGTATCATATTTTTGTATTAAGTGTTATATAGGTTTAATGGCCCTGGCCATTCTAGACATAATGATACGGTGGTCGAGTAGCAAGCGTTTTCTACTGGCGTACTGATGGTCACGAATTCATGCGAAGGCAAGGATTTGTTCCTGTGGCCTAAGGAGTCCCTGGGTCACCCAGCTCCGAATGGGTACCTAACTATCAATAGTTTGGCGGCTGGGTAATGCGTGGAACCCTCATAGCCGTGGCCTGGGACCGCTGCATCACTTGCCAACAGATCATCTGTCATGGTCTGTGGACGCAATTATCTTCTGCATAGAAGTGTCTGTATATCTAAGTTAAGATAAGATAATGTTAATCTTGCAATAATGTCGGTTAAACACAAATTTACTTTAAAAACAATTGTACATTTAATATAAATTAATGTCATCAATTTTTATTATAAAACACAGAGGTTTTTTCTTTAAATCTCATTACAGTTCAGTTTTTTTTTTTTTTTTTTTTTTTTTTTTTTAAAACTTTTGTTGTTTCAATTTTGACACAATTCCATCAAATTGGGAATTTTTTTTATGTCAGGGCAAGATGGATGCTGTCTTTAGGGTCCAATCGATTTCGCTCTTTGTTTTTTTAGGTTTACTAGAGTTCAAAATCCTTGTTCACAAAGGTACGTTGTTGCCATAGGCACAACGTCTTGACGGCCGCCTCTTGTGCAGTGTTGAAAGCTTTGCAGCATTTGACATTTGACATCCAAAAATGTGTCGGATCTGCTTTGTTTACAAATTCAAAACATGCCTCATTATTAGACTGAAGATTTAGAAGTGCCTCTGCCAACCTTTGAGGCTCATCTGGTACATCCTCATTGTCATATTGAAATAGATCTACTAACAAAATAATTTCTGTGAATAAAAAATTAGAAAGTAAACAGCGAACCGTTCTTTGAGCTTGTTAGGATGTCTGATAGTTTAATAGCTATATAGTTGCCGTCAAAAGTTTTATTTCCACAATCTTCCAAGTACAAGGCCAACTTTGAAAAGGTCACTGACTTGTTTCCTTCTGCTTTTTGTTACCGTTATGAAAACTTTGATACAATTACTTCAATCCTTTCTCTGGCTGCTGATATTAGTATTTTTTCCCAGCAATTCTTTGTTCAACGAAATTCACATGCTCAAAAATATCAGCTGAGTCTGTGAGATGTGCGACCCAACATTAGTTAACTGCAATGGTGGGATTCATCTCTCTTGCCAAAGCTGAATAAATCGTATTGATAAAAACCATACCTTTTGTAAATATAAGTCCACATCATGGATCTTAAAAAATTAAAATCTGGCGTATTTTATTTGATTTTATATGTTCCAAATGATACTGTTTTACACCCTTTCTTTTTTATATTAGATATACAGACGCTCCTTCTATGCAGAAGATAATTGCGTCCACAGACCATGAGGGATGATCTGTTGGCAAGTGATAAAGCGGTCACAGGCAACGGCTATAGGGGTTCCACGCATTACCCCAGCCGCCCAACTATTGTCTAGCTAGGTACCCTTTCGGAGCTGGTTGACTCGGGAAGTCCTCAGGCCCCGGGAAATCTCCTCGCCTTCGCGTGGATTCAAACTCGTGACCATCGGTACGCCAGTCGAGCGCACTACCACTCGATCACCTATGAATTCCCTTTTTACCCAAAATGTCGAAATTTGCCACTGTACGCCGACCCCTGAAATACAACATTCTAAGAAAGATTTAGAAGTATTGCCGGTTCAAAGGCGAACACACGTGTCAGCCATGCTATCACAAATATCTCAGGTTCCAAGGACATCCCACAATGCCATGCTATCACAAATATCTCAGGTTCCAAGGACATCCCACAATACCATGCTATCACAAATATCTCAGGTTCCAAGGACATCCCACAATGCCATGCTATCACAATTATCTCAGGTTCCAAGGACATCCCACAATGCTATGCTATCATAAATATACCAGTTTCCATGATGATCCGACAATTTAAAGCTATTTGATATTATAAATATCCCAGATTCCAAGGCGATCCCACAATGCCATGCTGTTATTAATAGTTCTGGTTCCAAGGTGTACCCCACAATTTAAGCCTTGATATCATAAAAATCCCAGATTTCAAGTTCATCCCTGAATGACTAGCTTTCATAAAAATCCCGGATTCCAATTTGATCTCATAATTTAGCCATGATATCATAAAAATCCCTGATAAGCCCAGGTTTCAAGGCAGTCCCCCATTGCAACGCTATTATAAATATCACAGGTTCCAATGCGATACCACAATTTAAGCCATGATATCCTAAAATCTCAGGTTCCCTAGCGATCCCATGATAAAATCCATGATATCCTAAATATCCCAGGTTCCAAGGCGGTCCCACAATTCAACGCCCCATCTGTGACGCCGTGGAGATACAGGATTCCAGTTAAAACAGGTGACGCCCATAACCCTGGGATACGCCTCCTCAAGTACGACAGGGACACAGGAAAGCCCTTGGACTACACTCAGTACTTTATCAACATCACCCAGGCCAATGCACAAAATAAATCTGACTGGGTAAGTGATATGTTAGTGGCATATCTGACTGGGTAAGTGATATGTTAGTGGCATATCTGACTGGGTAAGTGATATGTCAGTGGCATATCTGACTGGGTAAGTGATATGTTAGTGGCATATCTGACTGGGTAAGTGATCTGACTGGGTAAGTGATATGTCAGTGGCATATCTGACTGGGTAAGTGATATGTTAGTGGCATATCTGACTGGGTAAGTGATATGTTTGTGGCATATCTGACTGGGTAAGTGATTGGTTAGTGGCATATCTGACTGGGTAAGTGATATGTTAGTGGCATATCTGACTGGGTAAGTGATATGTTAGTGGCATATCTGACTGGGTAAGTGATATTTTAGTGGCATATCTGACTGGGTAAGTGATATTTTAGTGGCATATCTGACTGGGTAAGTGATATGTTAGTGGCATATCTGACTAGGTAAGGGATATGTTAGTGGCATATCTGACTGGGTAAGTGATGTTAGTGGCATATCTGACCGGGTAAGTGATATGTTAGTGGCATATCTGACTGGGTAAGTGATATGTTAGTGGCATATCTGACTGGGTAAGTGATATGTTAGTGGCATAGCTTGTTTGTAGTGATTGTCGTTGACAATTTATTTAAATCCTTTATATTAACTTGTGGTGTCTGAGCCGGGCTGGCGACCGACCGACCGTGCGACCTTGCCGAAAAGTCTTTGGATCGATTTGTAACCCACTTTCTCGTAAGCTAGCGAGCTGAAATTTTGCAGGCATACTCATGTCAATGATAAAAATGATGTATCAAAATTTCAAATCCATCGAATGGACAGTAATTGAATAATTGAATTTTTAAATTATTTTATTTATCTCTTTATATCATATTAATTTTTTGAGATAATGTTGTGATGCGTAATATGTTCAACAACCTTTCATGTCGCGCTATTAGGTGCGCATTATATTGACAGTACTTTTTAAAAATATATTCACGATCGGTGCGCATTATATCAAACACGTTTTAGGAGACGTAACTAGAATTTTGTATTTTCGGATTGGTTTAAATGTGGATAAGTTATTAATGACAGTGCGTGGTTATGATAGATCATGTTAATGACAATGTTTTCAATTAAGAATTTTTTTTAGTGACATTGCTTTTTAAGAACAATGTTTGTTAGTGAATGCTTGTCTGTGACAATTTCCGTTGATCCGTGTGCAATGTTTAAAAACAATTTAGTTTTCAAAGTTACGCAGCGTCCATTTTGTGCATTATTTACAAAATTTGCTGCGCGGTGATTCTAAACTGTTGTGCGGTGTTGGTCAGATACCTACGTGGCCACGCATCTTAAAAGGGAACAAAATTTATATAATGGAATTTTTGTTATAAACAATGTTTGTTTATTATATAGTTTGATCTACGGTAAAATTGGACTTAGTGGATTTTCGTGTTAGTTAATGTTTTTAAGTGACGATGTTTGTTAGTCATCATGTGTTAAGTGCCAATATCTCCCTTTTCTATCAAATTATGTTTTACTGTTGTCGTGATAGTGGGGAGGGGGTGAAGGAGCCGTATCCGTGGTGAATTTCTTAAGCATCCAATTCCAAAACCAAGAGGAATATATAATAGATTTAAATATGTGCTACAGAATTGGATTGCGATAAAGCTTTCAGTAACATACAAGAAACGCAGTTTATGGTTGGCAGGTTAGGTTGGTGCAGGTAGTTAACCGCAGTGCGCATGTCTTGAGACCATCAATACGCAAGCGGTGCCCACCCACTAACGTTCATTCGCATTGTTCAGAGTTCTTCGTGTTGTAGTTTGTGTCTATTATTCCCCGACATCTTTTTAGCGCATTTTCGAGAAGTCGAAATGCGCTATTGTATCCGTTTTGTCCGTCTGTCCGTCCGTCCGTCTGTCATCACCCTAGATCTCAGCATCCATAAGTCCTAGACCCATGATGTATATATGTTTTTTGTATGTCCTGACCTGCCATTTGTGCATCAACACTCAGTTACTCGATCCGACCTCTTGTAGTGGCAGTAAAGCTCCTGGAAGTACGAAAGTCCTAGACCCATGATGTATATATGTTTTTAGACCCATGATGTTTATATGTTTTTTGTATGTCCTGACCTGCCATTGTATCCGTTTTGTCCGTCTGTCCGTCCGTCCGTCTGTCATCACCCTAGATCTCAGCATCCATAAGTCTTAGACCCATGATGTATATATGTTTTTTGTATGTCCTGTACAATTTAGAATGTTTCATTTATGAGTCCTATTTCAATGACCACAAACCATTTGTAGTTAGATTAAAGATAAAATTTAAAAAAAATTAAATGTAAAGAAATGACTTTTAAATAAAAAAAATTTCAGGTATATTCATTACACAAGAAAATTCATAAAAATATGTCTAAAATCTAAACACAATTACTGATAACTACATAATGCTGATATCTAACATAAGTACTGATACGTAATACGAAAATGCGCTAACACGTCCTGAGTCCAAAAAGGGACCAGGCTTAATATGATTTTTTTACTATCTATGAGCAAGTCTGCCGCGTAAGCTTTGCCACGGGTCGTATCTAGTGTGAAATATTACCTCCCCCATGTCTTAGTTATATTTATCATTCCCTATATTAAATATTACCCCCCCCCCCCCATGTCTTAGTTATATTTATTATTCCCTACATTAAATATTGCCTCACCTATGTCATAATTATATTTATCATTCCCTACATTAAATAATACCTCACCCATGACTTAATACTTCACACAGACTATCCTGTACAACTTCACCTCGACGTATAGAGTGGACGACATGACTCCAACATCACTGAAGACATTTTTCAAAAAACTGAAGGACGAGCCGAACAGTAAACTCTACCAGAAGTTCTGCAACAACTGGGTGGTCAGCGACACGGACAAGCGGTGCACGGACGCCATGAAGGCGGACATTCTGTGTGGTGGACAGTTGTATGACCTGGCCAAGGCCAAACAGTGCAGTGCTGACAGGTTGAAGGAGATCAGTGGTGCACCAGTCCACAGCAGTCTGCATCATCTCATGCTTCTCTTGGTTGCCATGGTCACAAAATGTTTGGCATTGTAATGGTGGGAAGTCATCAATGGACGCTGTGGGTAAAAAATATTAATCAATCGCATTAAAGGAATGCTATGCTTGCATTTATATTATATACATTATAAATTTGATCTGAATGAAAAAAATTCCATATGATTAAATTATTTTGATCCGACTAATATTTTTTTTGTTGATCTGTCTAACTAAACTATTTTTAAAATGCAAATATTAATACATTTTTGTTATGCAAAAGATCTTCTTAGCATGGATAAATATAATCTAATTTATTTATTGTTATTTCCATGTAAAGCGCTGTGAGCCTGGCTCCTTGCTGGGATACAGCGCTATATAAATTATCATTTTATTTTATTTTATTTTTTATTATTATTTTTTATTGTTTTGTAGCTGCCCGCTCCATCTGTATCGACCTTTGTTCAAACTTTTTAAACAATCTTAAGTTTATCAATAATATCATCAATTATTGCCCCTTGGGGGTGGATGCTTGTAGGTTGTTCAAATTGAAGGAGTGTGAGAGATGAAAAAACAATTGTAATTTATAATTTGTATGTTATGTAACACATCATTTTACAAACACATTGTAATCAAAATGTATAGAGGAGTGTTTTGGTTACCAAGTATGTCGGAACTAACAAGCATAGCTCCTGGCTGATGACGTCAACATCTTATGGTCCATATGGATGTTACAGAAGCCATATTTTATGACATACGATGCTAGTCTTACACCTCCAAGTGTTTTATCTTATTGTTACAGGCGATTCTTCTATACAGAAGATTATTGCGTCCTACATTTATCAATTTGTCCTCATTACTCATAATAAATTGTCTTAATTCACCCCGTATAAATTCATTTTTTTTATTTGCTAAAAATGAATATGTAAAATGTAATCCTAACATTGGCTTGAGTGAATAAAAAAATTTAATAATTTTTTAAGATTTACTTTCTTTTCATTGTATCAACTATTGGCTGCTTATTTAAAAAACGTATAAAATGTGACGACCTAACCCGATATTTGACCTTCTGTCGACCCTCTTGTTTAGCCTGACCTCATCTCATGCTCCCGACACAAGCCATCAGAAGCGCCTCTGTTTTATGGGATAGTTACAGTCTCGTTTTATTATTGTAAGACCGCCTAAGACGGTGCTACAAACACCAATCAAGAATCACGCAAATTTGATCAATAATCTATATCTTCTAGGTAAGGTCTCCTTCTACAATATCGATGGTGCAACTCTTAGCTAGACTTCCCAACCAACATGCGTCACATCCTATAACATCGCGTCATAATGAAATGTGCGTTCAAATAAAAAGAACCGTGGGCCATATGTAACCACAGGCCAATTGTCGGCACGTAACCGGGATATGACCTTATGTGACCCAAGTCATCAAATCACTGAGCATGATGTGACAGACCTGATAAAGACTTTAAAACCACCCCCGTCACACACCCCTCACGCCAGCAAACCAGCTTATTACAGCCCTCTTATTACGCTGTCTTTGTACGGTAATTTCAGTGATGTACCTACTACAGCGCACACACACACACACACACGCGCGCGCGCACGCACACACACACACACGCACGCACACAAGCACGCGCGCACGCACACACACACACATTTTCAAATATGTTTGTTTAATTTCATACATAACATTAAACAAAAGTTAAATCAAAAGAAATGCTTTAAACCATTTACTATTCGCCTAAAAAAATTTTTTTAGGCCAATAGTAAATTTTTAATGATTACGAATACCTAAAGATAGAAGTCTATTTGAACGGTAAATGTTGCTCTCTTTCAAAAAACAGAAAAACAACAACAACAAAAATTATTGCTGTCAGTGCGATTTTCAACATCCCGCTTTTAAATTTGTTAATAGGTCATCTAATGTTTGCTTGTCAGCCGAAAGATCGAAAAAAAAAGTCATTAGCGAAATAAGTGGAGCAACGGGAAGGTTCGGCTTACATACGGCTTCCCAGGTCGAGATAAGAGGAGCTGTGGTTGGTTTTTTTTATAATGTTAAAGATAAGAGAGACGGCATAAAGGAAATTCACCGAACTTCATACGCACAAAATAATTGTGTTTTAAACCTTTTGGAGTTGAGAGTTTTCTCCGGCAAGGGAAGCCATGTTGCTGCCACTGGTCATCCTGGTCATTATTATGGAATGCCACGCTGAAAGTGGTAAGTCTAAAGAGTTTCCCCATCTATTTGTACACGTTTCACCAAACTGTTTTACGATAAGTCTCGAAGTTATTCCACTGTTGAGATTTTGAATCAGATATGACTTCCATCGTTCAGTGTCTGGTGTGGTTCATTTCACAAGAACATTTTTAAAGGTTCAGGGGCGCAAGGAATGCGTTTATAACATGTAGACAGTGTAGCTAGGAACGATCCAATTAAAACAGAGTATTTAAATCATCCGTATAAATTATGTTAAATTATGTAAATTATGTTAAATTATTTATATTCTACGCTCAACATTTACACCCGATGACTTTACAGCGAACACTGACTACATGGACGTAGGCCGTAAATAACTGCTGTCAAATCGATATTATCCACGAACAACTCATAAGGTAAAACAGACATAATACACACATTCGTCAGAACGTAAAACAGACATAATGACACAACACACATTCGGCTAAGCCACTGACTCTCCTGACTGTTCTTAAACACGGCCAGTTTACCAGGGCAAAGAATGTCACTTAATGGTTGATAGTGAGGGGCAAGAAGACAGTCAACATAGAGTCTTATGTTTTACTCAGAGAATGCCACTTAATAGTTGATAGTGAGGGGCAAGAAGACACTCAACATAGAGTCTTATGTTTTACTCAGAGAATGCCACTTAATAGTTGATAGTGAGGGGCAAGAAGACAGTCAACATAGAGTCTTATGTTTTACTCAGAGAATGCCACTTAATAGTTGATAGTGAGGAGCAAGAAGATAAGTCAACATATAGTCTCATGTTTTACTCAGAGAATGCCACTTAATAGTTGATAGTGAGGGGCAAGAAAACAGTCAACATAGAGTCTTATGTTTTACTCAGAGAATACCACTTAATAGTTGATAGTGAGGAGCAAGAAGATAAGTCAACATATAGTCTCATGTTTTACTCAGAGAATGCCACTTAATAGTTGATAGTGAGGGGCAAGAAAACAGTCAACATAGAGTCTTATGTTTTACTCAGAGAATGCCACTTAATAGTTGATAGTGAGGGGCAAGAAAACAGTCAACATATAGTCTCATGTTTTACTCAGAGAATGCCACTTAATAGTTGATAGTGAGGGGCAAGAAGACAGTCAACATAGAGTTTCATGTTTTACTCAGAGAATGCCACTTAATAGTTGATATAGAAGACATTTGGCTTTTCATGTCTTCTATGTGTTGCTATATGACTGGCGTTTGGGCTATAATTCGAGAACCTCTTTCTTACAACAATTAGTGGAAACATAACTTGTTGCGTTCAGCACATCGACCCTGACCTTTACTGTCTACTGCCGCTCTGGCAACCAGCAGAAACATTGCTCAATTATGTTCACACAATCGACCCTACACTTTTATGTCTTCCCTCGTCTTTTCACCACTTCTCTCCCCTGCCTCTGTCTCCTGAAACTCATCTCCCGCCACAGTTAACTCTCATTTGTTTCATCCCACCCCCACCCCCTTTATTTATCATCCATTTATTTATTTTTTAACAAATCGGTCGCATCTCGCCATGTGTTTCCCTTCCAAAATCTTATCTCCTTTCTATGGAACCAGTCTCATCATAGTGTAGCGAGCCACCATCCGGTCATCTGTCCATCACTTGTTTTTTTTTTAAAATCTCTTCCTGGCATTTTTCCAGGTAAAAGTTGTACCATGGAGTTATTTATTTGCATGGATACAGTGAACACAACAGAGCCAATCTTTAACTTTAAAACAATAAAATTGATGTAAAGGGCTTAAATCTCCAAAATGACGTCACGTCTATATTTAACGTGTATACCTTTCGTAATGGTCATAATTTGTCTTAGATAGGAACCGCCGTCCGCTCCCCGCCCCTGTGTTATCAACATTTGCCGAGCGCTACATCAACAGTTGCGAGTAGAGAGTACGGTAGACCCTGAAAGTTATTTTTGTTGCCGTTTCTTTAGGATGTGATTTTAAACACAAACATGTTTACATGTTTTATATTAGCTGAGGTTGACGATTTTGACTTCTGTTATGTTGGCCCATAAATAGAATCGATGTGTTGCTGCATTATTTCTGGTGAATTACTAAAAATAAATATGTAGTAAATTAATTATTAATTACTGAATTATTTTCATAATTTTAAAAATATTACCATATGATAGATGAAATAAAAGGAGGGGGGATGGTGGTGGTTACTATCAGGGGTGGATTAAGACTGCACGGGACCGCGGGCTGCAATCAAAAGGTGGCCCTATCCAGCCATCGTCCCTTAAAATAAAATGATTGCTAGCAGCTAATATAAGACTGTAAAGAAATATTTACTGGGTAGCGAAGTCAATAGTGCGCTCGCCTCACAAGCTGAGGGGCGTGGGATCGAGCCCACGTAAAAGCCACTATAAAAATGTTGAGAAATGACTAACGCTACCAAAGTCCTTCGCTGACCTGGAAAGGGATGGGCGCCACCAAGTGTCTAGAAAGCCCGAGAATGTTGGGATGGAAACATTAGAACCCCTTCTACGACCTCGATAAAAAAAAGAGGTTATGGGACTAAAATAAAATATTAATTAATAATGACACACAAAAAAAACACAAAGAATGAACTGTTTGAAGTGTTCGCTGGTATGTTACAATTGACTGTTTGAAGTGTTCGCTGGTATGTTACAATTGA
>MUZC01000093.1:151709-162952 GCA_002072015.1 Radix auricularia | reverse complement strand
TTGTTGTTGTTGTTTTCTTTTGGGTTACACGGTCCTACGGTCCTGAATAAAGATGACCGGTCCTGGTCTGAGGACCGGTTAACCGTTAACAAGCTTACTAACAATGCATTAATTTAATTACCGTACATTCATTAAATCTGAAATTTTAATACAATGCATTGCTGGGCTCCAATAGAACTTATAATAACTTTGGTGACACTCATTCAGAAAGTCACATTACTACGATGTAATAATTATTGATTAATAATTGTACATATACCATCATTTAACTACTTGTGCCTGATATAACAAAAGTTTATGACAACTGCTATAAAATAGAGATAATGATTTCAAATAGAAATAAGAAAGAAAGCCAGAATACAAATTATTATTATAATTATGGATTTAATCTCATTCAATTAGCTAGAGACTTGTGTTGTACCATAGAGTTAATGGTTAGTAGAAGTATAGCTGTCTGTAACAGATAAGATAAGATAAGATAAGATAACTGTAGGCCAATACCAGCAAAGAGAAAGACAAACCTTAGCTAGAGACTCGTGTTGTACAACAGAGTTAATGGTCAGTAGAAGTATAGCTGTCTGTAACAACTTAAGTTCTTCCAGCCCAGCCTCCATCAAGTGCCACAACATGCCTATGATGGAATCTGCGGCAGCCTGGAGGGAAAGCAAAATGTCATGTTATATTTATTGTTTCTTGACCAACAAGTTTGGCAGGCCACCCAATAATAACAAAGTGGAAATACTGCCAGGGAAATGTTTACTTGATTGGTGGTCCAGAGAATTTCTATGTTAATAGAATGAGATTCTTCATTCTATTTAATCAAGGCTCTTCACAACAGAAAAAATAATAAGTTTTGACTCTGATTATTATAAAAGTTTTTTTCATCTCTGGTGTATTTAGTCTCATGTGATGGTCGAATTTGTTCTTGGTCAGCTGTTTGACCACTAACTGGGATAATGTTTGTGATGGTCAAAGTTGTTCTTGGTCAGCTGTTTGACCACTTACTTGGGTTATGTTTGTGATGGTCAAAGTTGTTCTTGGTCTTCTTGGTCAGCTGTTTGACCACTTACTTGGGTTATGTTTGTGATGGTCAAAGTTGTTCTTGGTCAGCTGTTTGACCACTTACTCTGATAATGTTTGTGAATCACTGGTTCAACTTTAGTAGGAAATCAGAGACAAGACCTTTGAAACTTTAAATAAAACTAAATTTCACTCTAAACACCAAAGAGTGGACTGAATGACAAAAAGGAAATGGCTAAGACATGCCTAACCAAATCCAAACACTTATAACGATTGGGTATTTACAAAATTCATTAGTAAATGGTTCGTTTAGGGGAAATGGCTAATAAGCAGCATGAATGTGCTCAATATAGTCAAAATTTACAATTACAACTTGTAACCAAACAAACCGTCGAGACAGCTTCATTAGATATCATTCTCTGCACAGCAACAAGACACAAGGGTAAGAGCTTTGGGTTTTTGGTGTCACATCCCAGAACAAAAGGATGAATGACATCCGTGCTGATGGACAAAAGGCCTGCAGCACAAAAATAGCATGTTTTCAGATAAAGTAACAGAAATGATTTTTATTCCATTGTATGAAATCATTTTCAGAACATAAGTAAATATGCATTTTAACTGACATAAAATTTAAATGGTTTAGTAAACACTAGACTTCTGAAGAATTTTTTTTTATCTAGCTTAAATATCATTGAAAAATTTCTTAATTATTGATAAGCGGGCATGTTGGTCAATTATCACAGACTTTTTTTGGGACAACATTTTTGTTTATCTCTTAGTTCTAGGATAAAGGGAAAGAATTGGCTCTAAACTAATTTATGATATCTTGAATGAAGAAATGTGCAATGTATCATCCAATATTTTTTTCAGTTTTACAACTGCATATTTCTTCAAATAGTGCATTAGTATGTGTATGTATGTGATGTTAACAATCTTTTTCAATGTGCTTGGGGGGGGGGGGGGAATTAACAATAAAATAATATTAACATAGTTACATCTTTAAATTTTAACTCTTGTTTTCAAATTTGTGACAAGTGAATTTTATTTTTTTTTTTTTATTTAATTATTAAATGCCAACAACTCACCAGCAATTATGTCTTCATTTTTGGTAGAAATAGTACGCAGCCTCACTTGCACCATTTCAGCACACTGAAAATGTTTTTTAAAGAAATGATATAGAGCAATAACAGTAATTTTTTGGTTGAAGACTAACTGAATTTTCTTGGAGGATGATATCTTCATTTTAAAAGGGTTAGAAGCAGAGTATTTTTTACAGGAACATTTCTTTAAATACATATCTATGTTTAGAGATTAAAGTAAAACCTTTCAGATAAGTTTATGAACAAACATTACGACCATAACAAATAATGGCGCTAGGTACCTCTTTCACTTCAGGGTGCTTCCTCTTACATTCTGCAGACAAAGTTCGAAGATCATTTTGCATGCTATCCAAAAGCTTTTTGGCCAAAGCTGGATTGTTTTGTCCTTGATTGGCCATGGTCTTATGGGGCTTGAATTGTCAGAGCCAAGATTAATGAGCAACTGGGTGAAAGTTTTGATAAATCTCCTTATTAACACCTGTCGAGATATTGTTAAAAAAAATTTTTTAAAGAACATATTAAAATGAATAGCCTTTATATTATGCAATAGTTTAAAATAAAAAATGAAAGTGATGTCAAAATAAAAGTAAAATCTTGAAGGGAAAATAAAGAAATTGTGTGTTACAACTAGGCCTGTCAACAGGTACCTGGGAACCCAGTAACCCGTGCCGAGCAATAACCTGGGTGGTAAAATGGCACCCGTGTACCTGTGAAAATGTTACTGCAATGTCTACACCAACGGTGGCCAAACTGTGGCTCGTCTGTGTTCACATTATATTATTTATAGACCAGAATATTACGAAAACGCTTTGATGTCACAGTCGCTCACGTATTGGCTCTGGTATTCTGCCGTAACACAACAAAAAAATAACTCCAGGTGATAAGCTTTGAAGTTATGGTTAAACGGTCCTGATTAAATGGGACCGGTCCTGATTGAGGACAGGTGAACCAGTTAACAACCTTAATTAATTCTATAATTAATTTAAATAGATATAATGTTAAATGCCCCAAAATGTTGTAACGCGTGCCTCGTCTGTAATGCAAAAGCGCGGTAATGCGCGCCTAGATAGAACTCACTTTAAAAATGAATCTCAGAAAGTAAAAACTCTTCAGTGCCTGAAAGATGACATATTCGACTTCCGGTAATGGTGGCCGTTTCCCTAGCTAGTGTTATTGCTCGATTCGCAAAGTTTTTTGTAGTTTTTTATGGGTTTTTTTGAAAATGCAATTTTGCTACACTTTATTATAAAAATAATAGTTCTAAACTACAGGTAAAAATAGTTTTAAACTCAAGACGGTCCTTTGATCATGTAAAATAACCATTCTTATTTTTAAAAATGAAGTCAGTTGACTATAACAATATAAATACATTTTACACAATTTTTTAAATTTCATAACCAGTGATTGCAATACGGGACATCCTTACAGCAAAGTTTGCCAAAAACCTTCTGGGCATTAAATTTTAATCAAATTATAACTACCAGCACACTCATTGACAATGCAGATTTTTTTAAAAATAATAAATTAGCGTCGTAATAGCTAAAATACAACATATAATAATGCATTTAATAAATTAATAACATAAGTTCTCACAAGAAAATTAAACTTCGGTGCTAAATAATATACGTGTAGAAACTGCAGAAATACCGCATAGGCATAAGCATAATAAAAATACAGCTTTTGACATAGCATATTTTTTACGACTAGTTCGTAGCAGCAGACAACTCAACAGCCACTGGATGTTGCTAGTGTTACAACATGTCGTTGCACCAGAAACACCCTGTCGAGTTGTCTACCGTTACCTTGTTGTAGCAAGGAGCAACAGTCACTTCTTCAGTCTTCGTTTAAATTAATAAATTTAAAATTATTTTACAAATTTTATTCACAAAAACAAATTTTATTTTTAATGACATCGCCTAAAATTATTTAGAAAAGCTAGTTGTATGAATACACTTTTGAGACTAAAATTTAGAGAATTACTCATAAGACCTAAAGACTTGTTGCTTGATTTAAGTGATAGTAATTGTTTGTTTAGTGTAGCAGACTATTCTACTGGACGAAAGTGAAAGTTTAATCTTCAAATTTAAAAGAAGATAAAAATGGGCGGAGCCTTATAGATGTAAATATTTTAAAACTTAATGAAATCGTTTCAGTGCTCTCACATAAACATCAGTGAATATAAATATTCCAGAAATTTCCTGAGAGTTTAAAAACTCCAAACAGTGAACAAGTATTTATCAGCTGCAGATTGTTTTGAAATAGGAGGCTGCCATGTTGGAGTAGTGACGATGCTAACAAAAGGGAGCGGACTCTAATTTATAAATTTGATAGTTCAGAGTGGAGGTGTTTTTTTAATTTTAAAAAAAAAAAAATTTTAACGGAAAGAAAAGTGTTTTAAAACTAAATGAAAGTACAATAATCTCATTTGGCATACTTTAATTTTTTTTATTGACCCCATTTTTGAAATACAATTTAAATTACAAATTATAATAAAAACCAACCTTTAGTTATTCACAGTCATAAATTCATGAAATAAGATGATGACATTTTAAAATTAAATAATGTTGAGCGTAGCAGACTGCATAGTTGCATGGCATAGTCATATTCTCATAGTGTGACAGATGTAACCGACATGTCAAGGACAAGGGTTCTACATTTAACAATTAAATTTAATTAAGAAAAGCGTGTTTTTTACTTAAGGGGCAATCCATAAATGACGTCACGCAATTTTGGCCGAATATCCCCCCCCCCGCCCCCATTTTTTGTCACAAAAACTTAGACCCCTCTCCAATATGACGCAACAAATCTTTACCCCAACCCCTCCCAAATAAAAGCCGTAGTTTCTAATTGAAAATGAGCATGTTTCAAGTCCCCTTTTTGTCATTTATGTGTTTATTTGGTGTAAGACTGGAGTCCATAATCGAAACACGCGTTAAGCCATATAAAAAGTCATTCAATAAATTGTGAACAATAAAATATTTAATTTGAACTTTCATTTAAAATTGCGCGTTTTTATGAGACCTTACATTTCCTAAACACCCCCCTCAGTCGTCACGCATCGTCTCAAAAGAGTGCCCCCCTCTCCCTAGTTGCGTGATGTCAATTATGAACGGCCTGCCCCTAAGGCTGTTTACATTACAATCACTGATACAGATATATACAGAACAGATTGTTCAATACCCAAAGCATGTTCTTAATCCTCAGTGAAAGACGCCAGATATAGGGAAAGGAAAAAGAATGAGCTCTGGCCGCATCCTCAAGGACCTCCTATACGGAGAACTGACATCGGGAAAGAGGAAGGTAGGTCGCCAAAATCTGCGATTTAAAGGTGTCTGTCAAAGGGACACGGAAGCAGCCAGAATACGCACAAGCGACTGTGAGTTTAAGGCAGAAGACCGATCTACGTGCCGCACAGTTCGTCATATTAGCCGAGGAGCGAAGGATGGAGGAGCCTGCTGACAGAAGAGCTAGGAGAAAGGTCAAAACGTTGGTAGGCAGAATTCGTGTGCAAAATCTGTGGTAAAGACTTCACTCAAGGATAGGTCTGCACAGCATAGCATATTTTTTACACAGCCACACGAGGAACTGCACCTCAGACCAATAGTGATGCACCATCGTCTTACGAGACGGACGATTGTCCGCCATCTCCCTTATGGCCTTTTTGCATTAGTCAAACAGTACTTTGGTCAAACAGTACTTTGGTCAACTGAAGTTAGCTTTGCAATTGATTTTAGTCAAAATCAATTTTTAGTTTTAAATAATATCTAGGGGATGGTGGACTGCGGACCGCTCTGGTTGACACCATTACAACGGGGGACACCAAGACCTAAAATTCTATATATTCGCGTTTTTTGGCACTGGCAGACTCGGGTGGTATATGGGGTAAGTCGTAAGGGCGTGACACCATGAGCCACCGCACTGGGTGATACCAACCCTAGTGACGCCTCTGAGAGCAGGGCCGGCTTTAGGCATATGCAAAAGGGATCGAGGCAGACAGAGAGAAAAGATGCTGGATGGGCTGACAAGATGGCATGGGGCACAATTACCAGCGGAGCTGATGGGCAATACCAAAGACAGAGAGCTGTGGAGAAGCATGACCGCCTACGTATATAGGCACGGCACCTGATGGGCAATGCCAAAGACAGAGAGCTGTAGAGAAGCATGACCGCCTACGTATATAGGCACGGCACCTAATGGGCAATGCCAAAGACAGAGAGCTGTAGAGAAGTATGACCGCCTACGTATATAGGCACGGCACCTGATGGGCAATGCCAAAGACAGAGAGCTGTAGAGAAGCATGACCGCCTACGTATATAGGCACGGCACCTGATGGGCAATACCAAAGATAGAGAGCTGTAGAGAAGCATGACCGCCTACGTATATAGGCACGGCACCTGATGGGCAATACCAAAGACAGAGAGCTGTGGAGAAGTATGACCACCAACGCATATAGGCACGGCACCTGAAGTATAGATGGGACTTCCGATAAGTCTCATCGTTAGTGGGGGCCTCCACAAGAATCTTTCCATGTTTATTTTTTTATTTTTCTATTACATTTAGGGCCACTGAATTCACTTCGCCTAGGGCCTCCAATTCCCTTAGGCCGGCCCTGAGGGCCCCCGATTTCACTCCGCCTAGGGCCTTCAATTCCCTTAGGCCGGCCCTGAGGGTCCCCGAATTCACTTCGCCTAGGGCCTCCAATTCCTTTAGGCCGGCCCTGAGGGCCCCCGAATTCACTTCGCCTAGGGCCTCCAATTCCTTTAGGCCGACCCTGCTGAGAGTATCAGCGGTAATACTTTCCCTTGTTTTATTGTAATATTTCTGGACACATTTAATTAACTTTTGCATTAAAAAGATTGGTATTGCCAAGATAATTTTCTCCTGCTATAAGAAATGTGGTAGAGAAAACTTTTGATCTCATAAATGAAACTAAATTGCCGATTCCAAAGTAATTGCTAATAGGTGTCGTGAATTCACAACGTTTAATGTATTAATGTCTATCGTTGTAACTGAACCAAAAACGTTCAATAAATAATTGGGTCTGGCACACATTGGCAATGTGTCGCAACAGGGTCATGGCCGAATTAATTATTATCAGTCTGTAGATGATATTTGGTTTTCTTTCAATTTAATTTTTATGCCCAAAAAATTAACTGCACTAATAGTTGATGTAAATGTGATTGAAGAATGGAAATTATCAACCAAGTCAATAAAACTTTGCAATTGATGTATGTCCGTTTTTAGCGCATTTTCGAGATGTCGAAATCGCTATTGCACCCGTTTTGTCCGTCCGTCTGTCATCACCCTTGATCACAGCATCCATAAGTCCTAGACCCATGATGTATATATGTTTTTTGTATGTCCTGACCTGCCATTTGTGCATCAACACTCAGTTACTCGATCCGTTTAAAAACCCCGTTACAACTACCAAAAAATATTTCGAATCGAGAGGTAACACTAGCACAGGGAACGGCCGCCATTGCCGGAAGTCGAATGCACAATTCTTCAGGCATTGAAGAGTGGTGCGACATTGTGCAAAATAATTAGTTTTTTTTTTAGTTGACGTCATTAGAATATGTGTAAAAGTTTAGAGAGTTTTACGTCATCATTTGTGGTGACTTGTAGTTGGATTAAAGAGAAAATATTTTTTTTTAAAATGTAAAGAAATGACTTTTAAATAAAAAAATGTCAGGTATATTCATTACACAAGAAAATTCATAAAAATATGTCTAAAATCTAAACACAATTACTGATAACTACATAATTCTGATATCTAACATAAGTACTGATACATAATACGAAAATGCGCTAACACGTCCTGAGTTCCAATAGGGACCAGGCTTAACATGATTTTTTTTATTCCAATGCAATCGTCAATGTATCTCCTGCAGTACTCTGGAGAGATACCTTTGTAATTTTCACTCCATAGGTGTTCCAAATAGCCCATAAATATACGTGCTTAACTTGCTCCCACTAATTTGATTTTAAAAAGGTTGTTGTCATTAATTATAGGCCTGTATCGCTTTCTAGTATCATCTGTAAATTACTAGAACACATCAGCGCGTAGCGTGGGTATGTGCCGCCCGGGGCAGAACCAAAATTTTCCGCCGCCCCCCCCCCCTCTAAAATATCTATTAACACTGATAAAAGCTATTATAAAACCTTGCATTGCTTAAGACAATTGTAAACAATGTTCAAATTAGTTTTATTATTTTAGGCAAGGTAACTTCGAGCCTTAATACTGTATCAAACTTTACTGTAGCAACTAGTCTTGAATTCATTATATCTTTTTTTTTTTTACCCGTGGGGTTTAATAGACTTTACTTGACAATGTCATTTGAATACTCTAATTTAAAGGCAACATTTGAATACTCTAATTTAAAGGCAACATTTGAATACTCTAATTTAAAGGCAACATTTGAATACTCTAATTTAAAGGCAACATTTGAATACTCTAATTTAAAGGAATCTTTCCAAATCCAGCAGATTGTCTTGTGTACGAAAAATGTATCTGTTTTCTAAATTCTACATACCTGCATAAAATCACACATGAATTTCAACAGTAATCTCATCTTATGAATAATAGAACTTTCTTCTCAACTGTTTTTTCTTTATATGATGGTTACGTATCTTGTATCACCAAAAATTTGCTAATCTGGTACTTTGACTTGAAGACTCGATTAAAAGGATGAGGTCTCCACATCAAATTTTATCAAACGCCAAAGCATCCATTAAATAGTCCATTAATTTCTCTGTGAGCATGATCTGCTTAGCATTTTCCCAGTCGTATAAATTTATAAATAATTTCGGGCGTCTTTGACATAGCTTAGAAAATAAAAAACATTTCATTGTGACTAACGAAGTTCCTGCGTCTGTTGGTCTGATGAGCTTTTTTTCTGCTTCTGTTAGTTTTTCTATAGCTTTCGAAATAATCTAAAAAAATGGTTATACGGTACATTCGCTATTTTGTATCCTGAAGCGTTGCTTGTTAAATAAATTACTTTATTGAATTAGATACCCAAACGGTGTATGGGCATGAACAAGAATGCGTTACTCCGATTCTGTAACAATAAATCACGCAGTACTTTGAGTCTTCCGAATTCTATTCAGGTGGCTAGTTCTGATATATGGTTCAAAACATCGACTAGAAATCTTGGCTACATTATTTAGGACAACATGTCTACCAACAACTTCATCAATCACATCTGTCCCTCTGCCTACACTGCCATTCGTCAGATCAGTTCAATCCGTCATTACTTATTAACTGATAGCGCAACAAAAACACTAGTCTGTGCTCTTGTTCTAGCTCGTATTGATTACTGCAATTCTCGTCAGTCAAGTGCGCCAAAACATTGCATTAAACTAAAACTACAGAGAGTTCAAAATTCAGCTGCCAGATTAGTTTTAAAGGGGAAAAAAAAACATGACCATGTTACTCCGCTGCTTTACTCACTTCATTGGCTACCCAGACAAGCCCGAATTGATTACAAACTTGCCGTTCTGTGTCACAACCAGTGGCGTCGCTAGGGGGTGTGGTGGTGGCGGGCTGCCCCGGGTGACAACCTCAGGGGGGATGACACCAGACTGCAAAATTTTATATATTCCCTTTATTTGGCACTGGAAAACTCGGAGGAGTTCTATAGGTTAAATCGTGAGGGGTGACACCATGAGCTAATGCCCCGGGTGACACCATGAGGTATTGCCCCGGGTGACACCAACCCTAGTGACGCCTCTGGTCACAACTTCTTTTCTGACTCATGCCCTTCCTATTTCATTGAACTTTTGTCGGTCTACTCACCAAGTCATCAGCTAAGCTCTTCTGCAGACACACGCATTCTCTGTGTTCCTAAGACACGAACGAAAACATTTGGCTATAGGTCATTCTCTTTTTGTGCAGCCAAACAATGGAATTCTCCAACATTACAACTAGTATTTCAACTACTAAGTCCTTCAAGACTACACTTAAGACATATCTTTTCAAACTTTAATTTGAAAATTAATGAAACAACAATTCTTATGATTAACGTAGCTGATGTATAACGAATTTTCATTTGTGTAGTTAGTATGTTTTGAATCTTTATTTGATTAATATAAGTATGTTATTATCTCCATGTAAAGCGCTGTGAGCCCGGCTCCTTGCTGGGATACAGCGCTATATATAAATTATCATTTTATTAATATTAGTATTATTATTATTATTAACAGCGTTTTAGGATACTAAAATAGAGAATTTGTTTCAATTAGATTATCATGTAAACAAATAAGATATAATGAACGCAGTGGCGTAGCTAGGGGGGGCGGTGGGGGCGGCCCGCCCCGGGCGGCACGCGTTTTAAGGGCGGCACTTGTGAGCATTTGAAAAGTACTGCCATTTCCGAAAACCCCCTTTTTCTTTTGAAAAGGGAAAGCCCGGGTGAAAGAAAAATATTCGTACTTTCGAGTCGTAATGAACGGATTTGTAAAACATTTGTTTGATTACATACTGGTTGTTATTACTAACACATAATCGTTCAGTAATTTAAAATCGCTCAAAAGCAGTATCGATTTGTTTGGAAAATTAAGCGGTATACGTCACAGACACCGCTTAGAAAAGAAAACAACACACTCACACATACACACTCAAAACAAAACACACCACCACTGGGTTGAATATACTATTAATATCGCCACGACAGTTATTGCGTGGATTTTCGACATGCGCAGAATGATGCGTGAACAAGTACCTACACGGCATCGTGGTTCAAATTTTGTTGTTAAATTTCAGTGAGTAATTGTCTTGCTGTTTCAGTTCTCAGAAAAATATTCTAGGGTAAGTTGTTTTTTTTTAATTATTTTTTTTATTGCATTAAAGTAGCACACATAATTTGTGTTTTTCATTAATAATATTTTACCTATCCAATTAAAGTAATGTTTAAATAATTTGAATACGTCTATTTTATAGAAAATTATTAAGGTTTTTGTCAAGACTATGAAAATATTTCATTTTTTAAGTTTACATAGTGGCCGTTTATAAATGACGTCACACGATTTTGTCCGATTTGTAACCATGCCCCTTCCCCACTCGTCACACTTTGTCATAAAAACTTAGAACCCCTCAGATATGATGTTACAACCCCCCCCCCC
>MUZC01000093.1:95103-138390 GCA_002072015.1 Radix auricularia | reverse complement strand
CCCCACCCAAAAAAAAGTAATACAAAAGATATTCCAAATTTACACCCAAAAACATTAATAATTAATATGCTTTTATTTTTAATTTATAAATATATGATTTTTAAAAAAATAAATCGTATACATCAGTATTTAAACATATTTTTTAAAATTATTTATAATGTTACTTACTCACCTAACTTTAATAGTCGAAAAATCGTTTATTATGTTATCAAAATTTATATTATTGATAATATCATGTTCTATGGACAATATTGCAAGATTTTGTAGTCTTAAATCACTTATTGTGGACCGAAAATATTATTATTTTCAACTTCAGTTTGGAGAAGCTCCTTTCACAACTAAATACACTTATAGCAATTGTTGAAATTTTTTTTAAAGCAAAATTGTAATGTTGGATAAAGAATTTTCAATTTTAACTGTTAAATATATTTTAATGGATCAAGGGGGGTATTTCCCCTCTTTTAAAAAACAACAACATAATGCCTCTTCTTGTAGTGTAGGTACAGCCAGGGCTGGTCTTAGGCTCCTGCAACCTATGCGGTCGCAGTGGGCCCAGCGCTTTCATAGACCCAACCTATCTTAATTTTCACTTATTATCCTTATTACCTTATACCTACCCAAACTGGGGCCCAAGCAATCAGTTTCGCATACTAAGCTACATAGGGGCCCGCAATATCTAATACCGGCCCCGTGTACTGCCATAAAAACCTGGATCCTTTCTCTTTCAATCTCGAACATTTCTTTATCAATGTAAAATAAAGAAATTTAATTGATGTTCAAATTCTTCATCTAGAAACCTAGATGGTATAGCCTACACGAATATTTTCTTGCAAGGACATGTAATTTATCACCTCGTTCTTTTATTTTCTTTTATAATTACATCTATGGATAAAAACATTTATCATTGTATTTCTTGCTCTAAAGATTGAACCACATCTTCTGAATTTTCCTCATTCATATTTTTCTCCTTTTAACTCGGTATCTAGTCGAAATTTCCAACTCTCTGTAACAGCGTTCTGTATTAGCACATTTCTTTGTTTATTCAAATGGGTTTGCATAGTTTGCATTATTTTAAAAAAGAAGGGTTGCCTTAAATTGAGATATCATAGAAAAGTAAAAGATTGTCATGAACAGAGTAAAATCCAGCATCTGATCTCGTTTTACTAGTGACTTCAGATGTCAATTTTCCAAGACGATTAAAATTTTTAAGTATGTCTTTTTTTCTTCTTTTTTTTTTTCAATTATTTATGTTATTGTGGTGTTTATTAACGGAGAAATGAATAATCGTTCAATTTTAATGAATAACCGTTTATTAATGAAAAATACAAGCTATATGTGTTACTTTCATGCAAAAAAAAAGTAAACTTAATTTGTAATAAGTTACCTCATAATAATTTTATAAAACCTGAAACTGTAATATAATTTACTTTTTGCAATTTAAACACAATATTTGAACCACTATGTCATGTAGTTACTAATTACTTGTTAGCACATCATTCTGCGAAGGTCGAAATTCCACGCTAAAACTGTCGTGCGATTTTAATACTACATATATTCGGACCAGCGGTGACATGTTGTTTTTTGGGCAGTTCTCTTATAAAGGCGCCATCTGTGACGTATACCGCTTAATTTTGCAAACAAATAGTTACCTTTTTGAGCGATAATAAATTTTTAATGTGTTCTGCGTAAGTTATAACAAACACTATGTAATCAAACAAATGTTGCACGAATCCGCCAATTTAAACTCAAAATTGAGATTCTTTTTGTTTCACCATGGTTTTCCCCCTTCAAAAGAAAAGGGGCGGTTTTCGGAAATGGCTGGGTTTATTTTTCAAATGCCCTTAAATGCCGCCCTTTGAATCAGTGCCACCCAGGGCGGACCGCCCCCCCTAGCTACGCCACTGAGCAAACCACTTAGCCTATGTCACTATATCGGTTCACCGACAAAACGGCCCCGGACAAAACGGCCCCGACAAAACGGCCCCAGACAAAACGGTCCCGGACAAAACGGCCCCGGTCAAAACGGCCCCGGACAAAACGGCCCCGGTCAAAACGGCCCCGGTGAAAAATCAGCCGAAATCACGTGACGTCATTTATGGACTGCCCCTTAAGTCAATGATATTATGGTTTTTATAAATTAATAAACATGAATAAATAATTCCAATTGAAACGAACTATATTGTAAAAGATGGGGAACCATTTTATCATTACATGCCCTATTCATGTAAGCAGTAATAAAAGACGCCGCATAAGCTGACATACCTATAAGTACACATTATCAAAATACAAGATACTTGTTTTGAATGCCATAAGAAAGTTATAGGGATCGCAGATATTCCAAATTTAAACCCAAAAAAACATCAACAATTAATGTGCTTTTCTTAAAATTTATAAATATATGATTTTTTTTATAAACAAGAAATGGTATACATCAGTATGTAAGCATATATTTTATTATTTATACATTTACTTACTTACCCAACTTTCGTAGTAGCAAAAATTGTGTGTTATGAAATCAAAATTTAAATTGTTTGTAATATCTTGTTCTATGGACAATATTGCAAGATTTTGTAGTCTTAAATCACTTATTGTGGCGCAAATATATTTTTCTTTTCATCTTCAGTTTTGAGAAGCTCCTTTCACATCTAGATACACTGATAGCTATCGATTTTTTTTTAGCAAAATTACAATGGTTGATACAGAATTTTCCAATCTACCTATACTTTTGAATATATTTTAATAGACCCCGTTTTTCTAACATAATGCCTCTTCTTGTGGTGTAGAATGTAGGTACATCCAGGGCTGGTCTTAGGCTCCTGCAACCTATGCGGTCGCAGTGGGCCCCACGCTTTCATAGGCCCAACCTATTTTAATTTTTACTTATTTTCCCTATTAATATCTTATCCCTACCCAAATTGGGTCCCACCCAATCCTTTTCGCATACTAAGCTGCATAGGGCCCCGCAATGGCTAAGACGGCCCCGTGTTCTGCCACACAAACCTGGATCCTTTCTCTTTCAATCTCGAACAATTATTCTTTATCAATTTAAATAAAGAAATTTATTTGGTGTTAAATTTCTTCTTTGAATAGACTAGATGGTTTTTATATACGAATATTTTCTTGCAAGGACATGTAATTCATCACCGCGTTCTTTTATTTTCTTTTATAATTATAAAATATATTGATAAAAACATTTCTCGTTGTACTACTTGCTCTAAAGATAGAACCATGTCTTCTGAATTTTCCCCACTCATATTTTGTCTATTTCTAACTGGGTGTTCAGTTACAAACCCCAACTCTCTGTAACAGCGTTCTGTAATAGAACATATTTTTGTTCCATGAAATGGGTTTGCATAGTTCTCATTAATTTAAAAAAGACGTGTTCCCATAAATTGAGATACCATAGAAAAGAAAACGATTGCATTGAACTGAGTAAAATCCCAGCATCTTATATCGTTTTACTAGTTACTTTAGATGTCAATTTTTCAAAGACGCTTGAAAATTTTAAGTATGTCTTTTTCGGAATTATTTATGTTATTTGTTTTTTTTTAACGGAGAAATGAATAACCGTTAATTTTAAATGAATAACATTATTTTTATTAAAGAGAAATGAATAACCGTTAATTTTAAATGAATAACATTATTTTAATAAAAACATAAGCTATATGTACTACTTTAATGCAATAAAAACAAAATAAATTTAATTTTTAATAAGTTACCTTACAATAATTTTATGAAACCTGAAACAGTAATATAATTTAATAATTGCAAGTTAAACACAATATTCGAACCACCATGTCATGTAGGTACATGTTAGCGCATCATTCAGCGAATGTCGAAATTCACACGCAAAAACTGTCGTGGTGATATTATTACATATTTTCGTACCAGCGGTGATGTGTTGTTTTTTTTTATGTGCAGTTTTCTTTTAAAAGCGCCATCTGTGACGTATACCGCTAAATTTTCCAAACAAATCGTTACCTACTTTGAGTAATTTTAATTTTTTTAACGGGTTTGCTTTAGTTACAACAACCATTATGTAATGAAACAAATGTTGCACAAATCCGTTAATTAAAACCCAAAATTAAGATTCATTTTGTTTCACCATGGTTTTCCCCCTTCAAAAGAAAAGGGGCGGTTTTCGGCAATGGCCTTTTTTTATAATGCCCATTAGTGTCGCCCTTTGAATGAGTGCTGCCTGGGGCGGGCTGCCTGGGGCGGACCGCCCCCACACACCCCCCTAGCTACGCCACTGGATTCAGTTAATTCATAAATGTTGCTCCTGCAACTCTGCAACCGAGACTAAAGAAAGTTTTAAAGCAACATTTATAAATGCATTTTTGGGGACGGTTTTGACGCGAAATATTTAGTTCAAAACTTCGACTTCTCATTTCAACGGGAATCCGCTGTACTCAATTCCCGCTCTATCTATGAATCTGTAACTATAAGTTGAAGCTGTTCCGTCTTGTAGGTCTCAAAGTCAAGGTCACGTGTCCACTATGAACTTCAGCAGCTTCAGCACCATCGCCAGCGATAGTATCTCTTCCAGCAGCATCTTGACCAATGGCTACACAATAACCGAGGACAGCATCTACTGGCCACCTAAGATGCCACTTCTGCCAGGGAACAGCAGGTCAGGGGTTGTAGCGACTGGAGGGGAGGGGAGGGTGTTCTGGTGGTAGTGACAACATTACTTGCTAAGAGTGCATCATTACGGGGGGGGGGGGGGGCAAACATTTCATCAAATCTTTTATTTTATAAGGTTAAACATAAAATGTACATAATTGTGATCTTTGAGATTTCTTTATTAACACCGCCAGCGTAGCATCTTGTGTCGGTGGTGGCGTAATTCAATTGTACACTTCCAAGTAGACTTTTATAGTTTCTATCTTTCAAAAATTAAATCAAACTAAAATGTATGTTTTATAAATAATATTTTCGATTATATAATGTGTTCTACCCCCCCCCCCCACCTTTGGCCCAACCCATACCAGGACCGCGCTGATGCGCTCCCTGCTGTTGAACTTCCCGTCCTACTCTCTGCGGGTGTCCATGGTTCTGTTGGTGGTGCTGGCCACGCTCGTTCTATACCACATGCTCAACCATGTTCTCAAGTAAGTCGACTGTTCCTTTCTTGACACCACTGAACGATGGGTGGGAGGAGGGGAAGGTATGGGCTGTCAGAAGTTGCAGAATATCTGTTGACCAAGGAGTCATAGGGCAGTCGTAGGGGAGCAGTCGTAGGAGGGCAGTCTCGTAGAGGGGCAATCGTAGGGGGGCAGTCATAGGTTAGTCATTGGGCAGTCGTAGGTTAGTCATCGGGGAGTCTTAGGAGGGCAGTCATTGGGCAGTCGTAGGGGGGCAGTCATTGGGCAGTCGTAGGTTAGTCATTGGGCAGTCGTAGGTTAGTCATCGGGCAGTCATAGGTTAGTCTATGGGCAGTCATCGGGCAGTCATAGGGCATTCGTAGGACAGTATTATGGGGTAAGTTTCGGCCAAACAACGGAGACAAAAGTTGAAGCACATGCCGCTATGCTGGTCCACCTTTTACAATGACACGATCAATGTTCCCTATCAGATGCGAGACTCTGTAGCCGCGCAGCAAATTTTGTTAAATATTACAATTAAAATAGATGCATTGCAACTTTGGGCAGTAGTTTTTATTCTTTGTACACAGACCAACGAACCTTAAATGGAATATTGGATGTGAACGATGCTGTTCTCATGTCAGTTGTCTCTAATGTCTTCTGTTGTAACACCTAACTCGTTCTCTGGGGTAACACCTAACTCGTTCTCTGGGGTAACACCTAACTCGTTCTCTGGAATAACACCTAACTCGTTCTCTGGGGTAACACCTAACTCGTTCTCTGGGGTAACACCTAACTCGTTCTCTGGGGTAACACCTAACTCGTTCTCTTGGGTAACACCTAACTCGTTCTCTGGGGTAACCTAACTCGTTCTCTTGGGTAACACCTAACTCGTTCTCTGGGGTAACACCTAACTCGTTCTCTGGGGTAACACCTAACTCGTTCTCTGGGGTAACACCTAACTCGTTCTCTGGGTTGTAGTTTATCTCTAGAATTTTTTGTGTGACCCTGGCATGTTCTTGCAGGATCTTCTAAAAGAGTTTCTTGTGCCTACAGACTGATCATGGACGTGAGGAGAATGGCCATGGAGCTGAGTCAGGCCAGTGTTAAGCTCAACACTATGAGGCCTGAGTCCCACGCTATGATGGGCAAGGCCGACTCTCCAGTCGACCGGCCACCGTCTAGGACTGGGCCTAGTGATGTCGAACTCCAGTAGTGGACCGAGGTTCATGAGAATGTATGCAGGACCAATGAGACTTAACAGTGTCTGGATGTCAATGTGCTGTGTTTAGAGAAGTGGTGGGAGTGGGGGTCATTTGCTTCTTCATTTTTCTACTATTATTGTTATTTTTATTTATTAAAAATAATTGTTTGAAAAAATCATTAAGCTCTTGAAGTTTATTGATAATTGATTTATTTTAAAATATATTTCGCTAATAGTTTTTTTTATTTAACATCATGATGAATAAAAATGTGTCTATCGGCATCAGGATAACTGTAAAAATGATCAAATTGCCTAAAATCAAACTACAGTCAAACTAAGTTGAACTCAAAGGGACACCCCCTTCCCCCCCAAAAAAATATATATATATTAAAGAAAATTGAATTACGGAGTTTTCGAGTTAGGAAAAATGCATAATAGGCGCAGATTAATTAACATCGTCCTTGATATTGGGGTGCGGGGGGGGGGGCAGCCAGACCGCTACAAGGTTTAACAGAAAAGAGAGGCGATGTCTGATGTTTCATATGAAAGTAAGACAGCTTGCTTTGACATAACGACAAAAGCCTGTGAGGGGAGACACCTTCCCTCCTCTCCCTAACTTTAATCCCATCACAGTGAGATGGGGGAAGAAAGATTTTTCTTTTTAAAAACAGACACAGCATGCCTTAGAAAATTCGACTAAAGGAGGTTGGAAACCAAAAATCTTCTAGTTAAGGAGATATAAAATACATCATTATAATTTTGCCAGGACCTAACAATTAATTCGAAATAGTGGGGAAGTTTGACAAAGCGAGGTCCGACTGTATCTAAAAACTTACTATTGTGATAACACATGAGATATTTTATATGGTATTAAACACAGCAACGAAAGTCGAGAAATTTAAATGAGTATAGCCCACCCCCAAATCCTGATGTTTTAAAAAAATGACAACATTGGGAAACTATAGAGATGTTAATGGACTACTTGTAGTTGTTTTACTTTGCGATACTATAGAGATGTTAATGGACTACTTGTAGTTGTTTTACTTAATGCGATACTATAGAGATTTTAATGGACTACTTGTAGTTGTTTTACTTAATGCGATACTATAGAGATTTTAATGGACTACCTGTAGTTGTTTTACTTAATGCGATACTATAGAGATTTTAATGGACTACTTGTAGTTGTTTTACTTAATGCGATACTATAGAGATGTTAATGGACTACTTGTAGCCGTTTTACTTATGCGATACTATAGAGATGTTAATGGACTTCTTGTAGTTGTTTTACTTAATGCGATACTATAGAGATTTTAATGGACTACTTGTAGTTGTTTTTACTTAATGCGATACTATAGAGATTTTAATGGACTACTTGCAGTTGTTTTACTTATGCGATACTATAGAGATGTTAATGGACTACTTGTAGCCGTTTTACTTATGCGATACTATAGAGATGTTAATGGACTTCTTGTAGTTGTTTTACTTAATGCGATACTATAGAGATGTTAATGGACTACTTGTAGTTGTTTTACTTAATGCGATACTATATATATTTTAATGGACTACTTGTAGTTGTTTTACTTAATGCCATTATTTATATTGAATGAGAATAAAATGTTTAATGAAAGTTTCAGAATTGAAATGTGCATGCATAGTTGAGTTGTAGGGCTCATATTGTGTTGTCATTTGATGAGAAGGTGCATAGCTGAGTTGTAGGGCTCATATTGTGTTGTCATTTGATGAGAAGATGCATAGCTGAGTTGTAGGGCTCATATTGTGTTGTCATTTGATGAGAAGGTGCATAGCTGAGTTTCAGGCGATCTCTCCAAGACGTACGTGTAAAGAGGGGAAATGTTGTTGCCTCAGATCCCCATCTTCTTGTGGCCAGGATAAAATTAAAGTTAAAGAGACATTATACCAAGGCACCAGCATGTAGGTCTCGGTATATACCTCCCTCCTGAAAGCCCAAGCCAAACAGGAAGAATTTAGTATGTCACTATCCAATAAGTTCCAAGCCCTACGCGAGCGAAATACTCGAAGACGAGACCACTGAAGGAAAGTGTCAAAGCGTGTTATAAACAGTCCAGTCAACACGCCAAAAAGTGTTTGGGAATAGGGAACGTGGACACCAAGAATGGATAACAGCAGATACAATAAGGATAATAGAAAAAATGAAAAGGAAAAAAGCAGAAATGAATAACAGCCACACACGGGCGCAGAAAACCAAAATCCCACAAAGAATATGTGTAAGGAAAAGCATCAAGAGGGACAATAAGAAATTTGTTTATAAACTTGCTAAAGAAGTAGAGGTTGTAGCTCACCAGGGGAACATGAGTGTACTGTTTGGGAAATTTAGCAAGGCAGAGGGACCGCTAAAGGATAAAGAGGGAAACACCATACCAAATGAGGAGCAACAGAAAGGGAGATGGGAGGAGCACTTTGAAGAGCTCTTAAACAGACCGGAACCAAAGAACCCACCAGATATTCAACCAGCTGATAATGACCTGCTAATCGACTGCAATATTCCCACCTAAGAAGAGATTAGCAAGGCCATTTAACAACTCGGAAATTGAAAGGCTGCAGGACCTAATGGCACCCCAACAGAGGCACTAAAGGCGGACTTGGAAACCAGTGTGGAAATTCTACATCCTCTTTTTATGAAGATATGGGAAGAAGAGCTAGTTCCTTCCGATTGCAAGACCCCAGAGAAGGCGAATTTAAGCTCTTACTCCCACTACAGAGGGATCACCCTGCTGTCCATCCCAGTAAAGGTTTTCAACCGTGTACTTCTTAACAGGATGAACTATGCTGTAGATCCTCTCCTACGGACCAACAAGCTGATTTTCACAATAACAGATCCTGCTCTGACCAGATCGCGACACAGCGCGTCATTCTAGAGCAGTCACTACAGTGGAACTCGCCTCTCTGTGTCAACTTTATAAAAAAAAAGCCTTCGATTGTGTCGACAGGCAAATCCTGTCGAGATTGCCAAGGCATTATGGGGTGCCACAGAATATTACTGATATATGAAACACGTATGAAGGGATAATAGCTTCCGAGTTGTCCATGGTCAACAGATGCTTTCAGGGTGAAAATTGTTATGAGACAAGGTTGTTTGCTGTCACCCTTCCTTTTTGATAGCCATTGACTGGGTGATGAAAGCATCTACACAGAAAAAAAATGGCATCCAATGGACCTTGTGTGATCAACTTGATGATCTTTACTTTGCTGATGATTTTGCCCTTCATGCACGTCCCAACAACAGATGCAGGAGAAAAACAACATTGTCACAGCCACTTCTGCTAGCATGGGTCACAACATAAACAAAGGGGAAGAGTGAAATCCTCAAGTTTAATGCCACCAGTACATCACCCATCATGCTTGAAGGAGAAGCCCTTGAGGAGGTGGAGAGTTTTGTTTACCTTGGCAGGGTGGTAGATAAACAAGGTGGTACAGACACTGATGTCAAAATAAGGATTGGGAAGACAAGAGCAGCCTTCCAACAACTAAAGAATGTTTGGGTCTCCACAAATCTTAGCAGCAAGTTAAACTAAGAATTTTTTACATTATGGTGAAACCTGTGCTGTTATATGGGGCCGAAGTGGGGAGGACAACGGCCGTATACCTGACCAGAATCCAGTCATTTATCAACAGTTGTCTAAGAAGGATTCTCAGAATTAACTCTCCGGACAAAATCAGCAACCGGGAACTGTGGCAGAGGACAAAGCAGAAGCCACCCGAGAAAAAAAAATTATACCGAAGCTGTGGAGGTATATTGATAATACGCTAAGAAAACCTGCCTCGAACACAAGAAGGCAAGCCCTGAAATGGAACTCCCAGGGTACGCGGAAAAGTTGCCGTCCAAGAAACACTTGGCACCGAGAATTGGAGGCAGACATCAAGAGAATAGGGAGAAGCTTGCCCAGGGTAGAGGTGTCCGGAGATCTGTCGTAGGTGGTCTATGCCATTGGAGGAATCGCAGACGCCACGATGATAGATGGATGCCCAACAACAACCTATTAACTTGCGACCGACTGCCTCGTTCACAAGCCACCATACACGAAACCTATTCTCGTGTATCCAAAGCCAAAGCAGTCGTATATCAAGTCACGTGGCATTTTCCTGGCACTCCTGGCTGTAAGCAGTACATCCGCAGGTTGACTAAAAATTATTTGTTCCTAAATTAAATGAAAAACATCTCTGATCGAGTTGTCTGTGGACTATAAATACAGTAACTTTCGAGTAGCTTCCCTTTGACCAACTTTTTAACTACATTTGTCCCTACAAAAATGAAGCATACAAATTATATCTGAATATACAATTAAACAGTCTAATGTGGGGTTGTGGAAATTAACGATTAATTGCTCGATTAATCGGTTAAAATTTGTATCGATAAAATATTATTTTAATCGATAAAAAAGCGATTAGAATTAAAGTTAAAGAAAATGTTTTAAACAATATTTTCGATTAGTTAAAAAATAATTAATTATTATTAATAGGTTTTTGTTTCAGGGGCGTCGCTAGGGTTGGTGTCACCCGGGGCCCGGGGCGGTAGCTCATGGTGTCACCCCTTCATGATTTAAGGGGGACGTCCATAAATGACGTCACGTGAGGTTACCAATTTTCACCCCCCCCCCTTTTCACCCGCGTCATACTTTGTCACAAAAACGTAAACCCCAACCCCTTGTCCCGCTATGACGTCATAAAGTTTAGACACCCCTCTCCAAAGCCATAATTTTCTCAATAAAAATTAGCATGTTGCAAATAAGTATTTTGTCATTTAAATATGTATTTAGTGTAAATATGCACTCTAGTATTGTAACACGAGGGGAGCCATTGAAAACGTCATTAAATAAATTGTAAACAATCAAATATTTAAGGGGACTTTTATTTAAAGTTGCGGGGTTTTTTGATGTGACGTCACATTTTAAACACAACCGCCCCCTAGTCACACATCGTCACAGATGCGTGACCCCCCCTATGGTTGATTAAAGGGAGCGGGCTAAAGTCAGGGGCCCCCAATAATTTAAATGTTATCATAATGTATAATAAAGATGGGCCAATGTTTGTATGAATCCCTGAAAATGCCTTGGACAGTCATAAGTCAATGCTGCAGTTATAAGTAGGAAGTATAAAAGAGTCTGGGCTAATCTCTGTAAGAAGTGCAGTGCTGCTCATTTTGTGCCGTGTACAGCTCATTCCCTTCACTTGGTTGGGAAACGTGGAGCATTTGTCTTCTGCATAATCTTTATACCTGGCTTGTTGCATCTACTCATCGTTGACAGATACTTCCAAAACACATAAAAGTGATACAAGTTAACAAAGCCTTGTTTGACACAAGATGGTCAGCCCGACATAATGCTGTAAGCAGGGCTGGCCTAAGGGAATAGGAGGCCCTAATCGAAGTGAATTTGGTGGCTTAAAATGTAACAGAAAATTATAAAATAAATATTGAAATATTCTTGTGCGAGGCCCCCATTAATAATGAGACTAATCGGAGGCAATATGTGGTTGCCGGTTTGCTTATGCCTAAAGCCGGCCCTGCTGTAAAGTGTGTTTTTAACTCATACTATGAGAATATTATAAAAGAACTTGCAAGTCAAGAAACACGAATTCAACTCCTTGTGGTCTGGGTAACAAGTATCTGTAATGAATCTTAGAATCATTCTTTTTTACATAGCGAACCTTACATTAATAGCCATCCATCCTCTCCCTTCACTATTTTCCGTTCATATCACAAACCACGTGTTTCATACTCAGTCAACTCGCACGTTCATACCATGTCAATACAGCACAACACGTCTCACACAAATATTGCAGCTCTGAAAGAATTACCAACTAACGAAAATCAGCCCCGTGTCTGCTGACTTGAAGCAGAAAGATTTTGGAAGGAACTTAAACAACTTAAAGTCGCTATGTTACTTGAATTTTGGGAAACTATTTTAGAGAGATTTCAGAAAACAAAATTATCCCTTCAAGAGCCGAGAATATCTTTGATTTCAGCAAAGTATTTGAAGAATCTCATTGAGTTTGTTAAAAGACAGCATTTTTAATTTGATTCATATGAAGACAAAGGAAAGGACAAGTCCGTGGAAAAAAGAGTATAAATTATAATCGACAATACTATCAAAGAAGAGAAAGTGCCAGTATTTATGGTAATCATTGACAAACTTTTTGAAGCCCCACAACATCGATTAAGCTAATATAAAGACATCCATTCTGAGCTCATAAATGACGCCATTCGATGGGCAGCAGCCAAGTTAATGAAGAATATTAAAGTAATTTCGAAGACTGCTTACCTTCACTATTAGTCCAATTTTCAGAACTCTTAAAAAAACTTATTGTCCAGGCTCAGTGTAAGGAAAAGGAAGTAGCACAATACGAAACTCAAAATAAGTGCACAGAGCTAAAAAAAATAAATTTTGCTGCTTTTGAATTAGCTAAATTTCAGTTATTGACAAATGTAGCATCGAACTTTGCATCTATCTCTCAATGATGACTTTAAACTGCAGCAGAGAGCGATCCTTTTCAAAGTTGAAAAGAATACAAAAAATGAGTTAGAATTCGTATTTGACAACCAAGACTGAATATGCTCTCTCTAATGACTATTGAAAAAGAACTTGTAAACTTATTTAGCTTGACTGACTTGAATGAAAACTTCGCAATGAAAAAAATCGCAAACTTAAGTTGTAGGTTGAAATAATAATAAATATTTTTATAACCTTTTGATTTCAAATAGAGAAAACAATTCGTTACCCCATGAAAAACAAACTTTGAAGAAAAAAAACACATTAAAAAATAAAGAATAACGCGTAAATATTATTCTTTATGTGGGCTCGTTTGTAACCATGAAACAGCGTAAGTCGGGATGCGACCGTCGTAACCGGGGGACTATTTATATACAAACATGCATATCCATGCTTGCACGTCTTTAATAAATATAACAAAATATTGACTCAAAGACATTGTATTCAAAATTTTCTTCTTAAAAAACAACAAAGAAAACTTGAGAAAAAATTTATTCACCCCACTAAGTTGGGGGGGATATAGTGAGGTGGGATTCATTCATGATGTTAGTGTGTTAAAGCCTAAATGGCTTTATGTCCAAGCTTTCTAAAGATCTCTCTGCTGCACTGTTTCTTTTTTTTTCCTAATTTGTTTTAATGTTGTTTGAGTGCTAGAATTTTTTTTATTATTGCAAGTTAACTGATATTTTAAAAAAATAAAATCTTTGTGTTTAATGTATATCATCGTATTTCTTACTTTCTTTCTAGTTGAAAGAGATGTGTATTCTTTGTTTTTCTGACATAAAATTGAACAGTAAAATTTTAGGCTTTGGTGACACCCCCCTGATGGTGTCACCCGGGGCGGCCCGCCCCCCCTCACGACGCCACTGCCAAGAGTAAATTAGTAATTATACATAAGGCAATTAATTCTAATTTAGAAATACAACACAAATATAACTTAATACAACCCTCAGATAGACATAAAGATAAAAACACCTTTCTTATTCCATATGCAAGAACAAACACATACAAGTTTTCTTTCTTTCCGTCCGGTATTCGGGCGTGGCATGGGCTGCCTAAAGAAACCAGGAAAGCCAACACTTTAATCATCATTTTAAACTCTAGTAAGAATAAAGAACTAAACACAAACCCTAGAAATACGTAGGACGCAATAATTTTCTGTACAGAAGGAGTAACATATAAGATAAGATAATTAATTTAAATTTAGTTGTTTCTATCTTTTGGATTTTTTTAAATAGATCCGTTTCTTAAAGGCACCATAAATAAATTAGCCAATGGCGCTGAAAACCCAGTTACGCTCCTGGTCCAGACGACATTTAATTCAAACTCAAACCTCAACTTTAAAAATCTAAATCTAAGTTCTGTCTTATTAGTGAAAGTCCGTCTAGTCTAAACAATTTTTAAAAAAATGCTCTATTACTATTGAACAAATCTATCGTTACTTAGATTTAAAATCTTATTTTTACGGTTACCGTATATTAGGGAAACTGATTTTTTTTTCTCGCATTGGCACATATTTTAAGATTCTGGCAGATACCTATCAGGTCATAGAAATATTGTCACGCGCCTACGCTTTGCAGCGTTACCATGGTTCCTGGACAAAAACACTAAAGATAAAACGTTGATTACGTATGCAAATACGGTAGCGCCCTCTAACAAATCACGTGACTCAAGTGTTATGGCTGAACAACATTCGTCTGCAAGGCGTCGTGTTGTTAGTATGTGAGTGGACTCTACATGTACCTAATACTAATTTAATTGGGAATTTTTCTGTGCTAGGTCTTATAGCTGACACGTAATTGGATTATCCCTTCTCTCATGGTTACTAGTTACGTGTATCTAAACCTGCTTTTCCCCCAAGCATGCCTCTCTTCGGCAAGAAAAACAACGACGCCGAAAAGAAACTAAAAGAAAGTGATATTCGGCGGAAGTACGAGTTCAAAGACACACTTGGAACGTGAGTAATGAATGAAAAGGAAAATATCATATTTGGGTTGATATTGTAAAAACAGTCAGGAAATTAAATGATTATTTTGATGGTATTTTTTCATAAAATATTTTATGAAATTTAAAGAAATATTGCCTAAATATTAATTTTAAAAAAAAATCCCTGTCCAAGGAATAAGATTAATAAGAATCAAGAAGAAGAAGTGTCAACCACTTTTTACGTTTTAGAATTTTAGGGTAATCAGACTCAGACCGGTAATCCTGCAGTATAATTCAGTATATTAAAGACAATTTCGTTTTGGTAATCCTGCAATTTTTACAGGTATATTATTTCACAGTGAAATTTATTTTTCTCGTGAGAACTTACTAATTAAGACCAATAAGACTATTAATTTAATATTAACTTAACTTACAATTTTAATTTATAAAAATTTATTAAATTAAATGCTATTAGATATAGTATTATATTACTTAATTATTTTTAAAATTTATTTTAGCTATTACAATTACAACGCTAATTTGTAATTTGTATGTATTAATTTCTAAAGCATTTTTTCATCTCTCTCATTTGACATCTTACTGATTACTGAATTACTGTGACAATATCAATAATGTCAATATGATATGGCTAGTAGGATGATAGATAAACAAAATGGATGTATCATACTATTCATACTCCGATTATTATGTAGCTTCAAGTAAGGGCTGAAATGATGATTTTTATGCATTTCGGTTGACTTTAGTTGCTGTGAAGTGAATAATATTTTTTTAGTGCAGACAATATGATGATTTTTTAAGGCAAGGTGTTTTTGGACTTTTTGCAGGTTTATCGCTTCATTTTCAAGAATTTTCACATAATACACTCTTATCTAGGTTGATCATTTACAATGACAATGACGCATATAATCCCAAAGCGCAAATATGCTTCATCATACCATCATATGTCAATGCGTCTTTTTTTTATCCAGAAATGCATTCACACACAGATTGTATGGATGAGTCTGATGAAATATTGTTGTTCTACCCATTATGTTCGGTTGAATTCTTTATTAGAAATGTATCTATGTATTCCATCAATTTAATTAATTTATTACTTTAATAATTGTAATATTGATTCAAGGCTAATTTACTTGATTCAATGGTTTCAAAAAATTATTTCTAAATGTCAGTATAACAACTATAGTCTTCTAGAATCAAGTGTAACATCATGTGATTTTTGGTATAGCTTTAAGTAAACAGAATCAAAACATATCGAGTTATTAAAATTAACCAATCTATTCAAAAAGTGACAACATTTATACTTTTTTTAAATTTAAAAAATGATTAAAGTTTCATCCTTTGCTCGCCGACCATGTAGGACATCTTCACTGACCTTTAGTGGTCCGCAGACCACAGGTTGAGAAACACTGCTCTACAGTTAGTATAGTAGTATTAGGTCATACTATAACAAGACCTATGAATATCATGTAATTTTTTATTTTACTAACTGAAATTTATGTATAATGTAGAGCAGGGGTCAGGAAACCATGGCTCTCAGACTAATGTTCGATTATCAAAGCAACAAAGACTTTATTCTGACTCCTTTGATCAACATATTAATTGCATATAAAAGCATAACAATGTTATTAAAAAGAACTTGGAGACATAATTATTGTTCTTATAGTGTTAAAATCACACAAAATGCTCACATTTACTTGAATTTTTATTTTTAAACATAATGTATGGCTCTCACAGAATTACTTTTCAAAATATTAAGTGTATGGCTCCCTCAGACAAAAGTTTCGCGACCCCTGGTGTAGAGTATGGTATAGTAAATTAATAGTATAGCCCTAGGCCTAAAAACCATACTTTAATTTAAAATAATTTAATCTTAAATTTGACACAATTGTACTAATAAATAGTAATTTAAAAGTTGTGCTTGTAAGTATAATTTAGTGTTAGGCTGGTTAAAATGTGGTCTTAAAATTTATTAATAACACTAAAATAATGTTAGGTACCACCGAATATTGTTATAAGTTAAGAGTTAGCAAGTTATACTAATTATTTCTTACCACCCGGTATCATGTGCTGGTTACTTGTTATTGAGTTATTGTTCCAGTGTATTAAATTATTATTAACTGTGTTTAGTTTTTCTTTTTGTGTTTCGTGTTAACGAGCCATTTAAACACTACTCTAACATTTATTTTAAGTTAGAGAGTCACTGCACTTGCGTACGTAACAAATAATAATTAAGAATTTTAATTTCATTAGATTCAGAAAAGTCTATTTATTAAAGTCAAAAGTGAAAACCTCATGTAAGTCAAGTGCCTACAGAAATGTTACAAGCTCATTCCCCTGATAAAAAGCATTTTGAACATGAACTCATAGTGATATAATCAGAATAGACAGAATAGTTAGATTTGTACCCAAATGCTTAGAAGCCCTCATCCGCATATGTTTAGTCTGTACATTCCTTTAGTTATTATAGATCATATACTAGTGCTAGCATTATAGGAATGAATAAATGTTAATGATTAAGTATATAATGAGTAAAATGTTCCTGTTTGTAAATGATGCATGTCAGCAGGATGTAGTTGGACAATGAAAATATTTTGTATGTCATACTTGTCAGTTACAATAATGCATGGCTGACATTTTATTTACAACTGGGTCTGATCTATTGGCTAAATTTAAATTAAAATCTTAAAGCAATTTTTAATTAATGTTAATTATTATTTACACAAGAATACCTTCCTCCATATTTTAAGTACTTTTGTTTTCTGGAACCAGCCAGTACAATTTAGTGTGTAGTGTACATTGCTGAAATAATAATCATAATTAGTCTAAGATACCTTAGGGACTTTATTTCTGTGATCTTTCTCTTTTAAAGCTGACATACAACTCCTGGCATGGCATTTAAAGTGGATGAAATAATTTTATTTAGTCATTAAAAAATAAAATTACTTATGATGATTTGACTGTACAAATTAATTCATAGATTGATTGTGATTGAACTGAAATAACTGACTTTCTTCTAAAAATAAACCCAAAATTTATTTGCTGGGAAAAGAGTTGGGTGTGGGCGGTGTGGGTCATCTGGAAATTCATGGGGACATTTTCCTTTTTTTCCAAAAAAGGTTTTATGATTTCATTTTATTAATTTTTTTTCGTTGAATTTTCCATCCCTTAAATACTTTGACCCTTTGCAGCTGTCCATAGTGCCTATACTCATTGAAGGAAATATTTTAAAAATTGGTATTTATTATTGGTAATTAGAAAATTAAAATATCAGAAAGTTCAACCAGTAATCACAAGTTCAGAATCTATTGTAGTATGTAGTAGTGATTTTTAAAAATCCAACTTTGTAGTTTTGGTAAGTGTTAAAATTATGTTCTAGGTAAAAATAACTGTCAGAACTGTTCTTCCCAGTAGCTGTAAACCAGCGTGGACTTGTCATGAGCGAGTCAGATTTGTTACTTGATATAATATTTTTGTCTCAGCAGAAAATATTTCTATTTACAAAAAAACGAAACGGGCATAAAAACACACACAAATGGTTGACTGCTATAAATTATTAATTAAATTTTAAAAAATATCTTTGTGCTCAAAATGGTTATTTTAAATGTATAAAAATTTCATTCTCATGAAATAAATAGTTATTTTTAACACATTGGGGCCATTTTAGTAACCAACTTCAGCTAGTAAGTCTATACTTTGCAAATATTCACACATTACTGAATTTTTAACATCATGTACAATTGATACTCTTACTTATTTATCCATGTACATTGAACTACGTGTGAATCGATAGATTTTTTATTACAGCTTAATTTTTATCTACAAATAAGTTCAAATAACACTAATATCATACTCAGGATTAAAGATGATAACCTGTACAGTATAGCAAACAATATGTTAGCTTTTTAATTAAAAGTATACATATATGTGTATAAAAAATCAATGTAATACCATATTTTTTTCCTTCTTGAAAGTGTTTATACGCGGGCAAAGCTTTTGATCCCAATGAAATGTTTTGATATCAGTTTGGGAAATATTAGAATTATTAGCTCGTCAAAGTCATAGCGGGGATATGATAGAAATTCTTCATTATGTGGAATGGGTCCAGGTTTTAATGTTGTTTCTAGTTTTAGGCTTGAACTCTAAATTTCTTATTAAAAACACTTTGTTATATTTATTCTACTCTGAATTATTTTATGTGTAAATTGTGAAGCGTTTACTCCATTCCAGCGTTAATAGAAAGGTTAACAAGTAAGGCATTTGATGATTATGTATAAACTTCTGCACTGTTTTCAGTGCTCAAGTACCGGTATTATAAGTTCAATATGATTACTGTGGTTTTCTCGAAGAGCTGTCCCCTGGTGACTTATTGATTTCCCGTGTGTAACCATCACTTGGTGGACATCTTGCCGTGTGGCCTACACGCTGTAACTTTAACCATCACTTGGTGGACATCTTGCGCGTGGCCTACACGCTGTTACTGTAACCATCACTTGGTGGACAAATTGTCGTGTGGCCTACACGCTGTAACCATCACTTGGTGGACATCTTGCCGTGTGGCCTACACGCTGTAACCATCACTTGGTGGACATATTGCCGTGTGGCCTACACGCTGTAACTGTAACCATCACTTTGTTGACATTTTCCCATCGACACACACTGCCAGCTGTTATTTCTCAAGTTTTTTGCCATTTGTTCTGCAAAGGTTAAAAACGTAATTCGAGTTTGTCAAGCGAGGCACCAGAACTCAAAGGTGGTCATGCAGTTATTCTTTTATTTGTAATCAATCATGCTTTCTGTTGCTGTACCATACTGTTGAACATAAACACACCTAACATTTATTTTTAAAAAAACATGTTCATGAATAGGATTTTACGTGTTCTGAACTATTTTTAAAAATTATGTTTGTTTCTTCTTTTTTTCCCCTTCTCTTTTTTTTATCTTGATCTTGTTTCTCAGTATTATTTTTGTTTATGGGGTTTGGGGAGAGAGGATTGTGTAGCTGGTCAACACAGCTTCGACCCCTTTTAACATAACGCTCTCTCTCTCTCTTTTACCGCTCTCTATCTCCTTCTCCCCTCTCACTATCTCTCCCTATTTCACTATCTCCCTCACACCCTCTCACTATCTCTCTCTCCCCTCTCTCTGTCTCCCTCTCCCCTCTCTCTGTCTCCCTCTCCCCCTCTAACTATCTCCCTCTCCCCCTTTCAGTAGCTCCCTCTCCCCCTCTCATTATCTCCCTCTCCCATCTCACTGTCTCACTCTCCCCCTCCCACGATCTCCCTCTCCCCTCTCACTATCTCCCTCTCCCCCTCTCACTATCTCCCACTCTTCACTTTCTCCAATGTTTCATGCACGCCTGTCATCCCTCACTTACATGTATTAAACTCCACATTCCCTTCTCTTTGCACAGAATCAGGTTAATAATAGTTTTTCGAGCCGCACCCACTGCTTTAAAGGCGATATTTTTTCTTTTGAGAATTGAATGTTTCAAAAAATCTGCCTGCTGACGTGAGTAAATTGAGCTTTGAATGTTTGAAGGGATGCATCACACCAAAAAGCTTTTTCTTGTGTGTTAAGGGTCTAAGCTTTGATACCATAGTGCCTCTCGTTGTTTTCATTGTTGGCAACAAATCCTCAGTCGAATGATTGTTTTATTATTATTGTATTGGAAGGGTTTATTTATTTCTATTTTGCGGCAGGGCTAAAATGTTGCTGGGTTCAATGCACTTAAATCGGATTACCCTACATAAACATTGGGTTGTTGTTTACCACAGAGCCTAATGTAAGAAGTATGCACTAAACGATGTTTGTTAGCTTTGACGTTTCCTTGTTGATAGTCTGGCACATTCTGTGAGATAGTTGCTGAAACATGTCTCTATAGCATCGTCATAGCTGCTGGTTTGGTGATTGTGTTGTTCACCCCGTGCAAAGATTTGAGTGGTTGAATATGAAATAATCAACTTGTGGCAGGAAATAGAACTGGAGATTGATAGGGAGGGCTCTATTTCTCTTCATACATGATAGGAAGGGCTCTATTTCTGTTTTTACATGTAGGGAGGGCTCTATTTCTCTTCTTACACATAGGGAGGGCTCTATTTCTGTTCTAACATGTATGGGAGGGCTCTATTTCTCTTCTTACACATAGGGAGGGCTCTATTTCTCTTCTTACATGATAGAGAGGGCTCTATTTCTCTTCTTACATTATAAGGAGGGCTCTATTTCTCTTCCTACATGCTAGGGAGGGCTCTATTTCTCTCTGACATGATAGGGAGGGCTTTATTTCTCTTCTTACATGATAGAAAGGGCTCTATTTCTGTTCTTACATGATTGGAAGGGCTCTATTTCTGTTCTTACATGATAGGAAGGGCTCTATTTCTCTGCTTACATGATAGGAAGGGCTCTATTTCTTTTCTTACATGATAGGAAGGGCTCTATTTCTCTGCTTACATGATAGAAAGGGCTTTATTTCTTTTCTTACATGATAGGAAGGGCTCTATTTCTGTTCTTACATGATTGGAAGGGCTCTATTTCTGTTCTTACATGATTGGAAGGGCTCTATTTCTGTTCTTACATGATAGAAAGGGCTCTATTTCTGTTCTTACATGATTGGAAGGGCTCTATTTCTGTTCTTACATGATTGGAAGGGCTCTATTTCTCTGCTTACATGTCAGGAAGGGCTCTATTTCTGTTCTTACATGATTGGAAGGGCTCTATTTCTCTGCTTACATGTCAGGAAGGGCTCTATTTCTCTGCTTACATGTCAGGAAGGGCTCTATTTCTCTGCTTACATGATAGGAAGAGCTCTATTTCTCTTCTTACATGATAGGAAGGGCTCTATTTCTGTTCTTACATGATAGGGAGGGCTCTATCTCTCTTCATACATGTATGGGAGGGCTCTATTTCTTTTCTTACATATTGGGAGGGCTCTATTTCTGTTCTTACATGTATGGGAGGGCTCTATTTCTCTTCTTACACATAAGGAGGGCTCTATTCCTCTTCTTACATGATTGGAAGGGCTTTATTTCTCTTCTTACATGATAGGGAGAGCTCTATTTCTCTTCCTACATGCTATGAAGGGCTCTATTTCTCTTCCTACGTGCTAGGGAGGGCTCTATTTCTCTTCCTACGTGCTAGGGAGGGCTCTATTTCTCTTCCTACGTGCTAGGGAGGGCTCTATTTCTCTTCCTACGTGCTAGGGAGGGCTCTATTTCTCTTCCTACGTGCTAGGGAGGGCTCTATTTCTCTTCCTACGTGCTAGGGAGGGCTCTAGGGCTATATTTCTCTTCCTACATGTTCGGCGGGGGGGGGGGGGGGGGGGGCGTCTCTTCCTACGTGTTAAAAAATGTATTTACTAATTCCAAGGAATACTGATGAAAAAAAAATTACTTTCAACTCATTACAAAAATACTTCATATGGATACCCGCCAAAATGTGTCATACAATGAACACTTCTACACATGCACGGCACCAAAGAAACAGTTCTGAAGTCTAGATTACCCACAGCCCCCTAGTAATAATAATATGTATTTACTTAACTACCGTGATTATTTAGAGAGAGTTTAAAAACAAAAAATCCAGTTATTATAAATGTTACAATGCTGCCACGTTACTTTGTGGGCAGTACAAGTAAAGGATGAGCAGTCGGATCTTTAGGAAGAAGATATATTGTGTATTGGTAGTTGAGGAAAATATATTGTGTATTGGTAGTTGAAGAAAATATAGCGTGTATTTTTAGTGAAAGAAGATATAGCGTGTATTGGTAGTGAAAGATTGGGGTGTAATGGACTTAATGGTAGTGGAGGAAGATATGGGGTATATAGAAGTTATAGTAGAAGAAGTTATAGCGTGTATTTGTAGTGAAAGAAGATGTAGCGTGTATTTGTAGTGAAAGAAGATATTGCGTGTATTTGTAGTGAAAGAAGATATATCGTGGATTTGTAGTGGAAGATTGGGGTGTAATGGACTTAATGGTAGTGGAGGAAGATATGGGGTATATTGATAGTAGAAGAAGTTATGGCTTGTATTTGTAGTGGAAGAAGATATGGGGTGTAATGGTAGTGGAAGAAGATATGGGGTGTAATGGTAGTGGAGGAAGATATGGGGTATATTGAATATTGATAGTAGAAGAAGTTATAGCTTGTATTTGTAGTGGAAGAAGATATGGGGTGTACTGATAGTAGAAGAAGTTATAGCGTGTAATGGTAGTGTTCACAGGCCGTTGAATCATTCCCTACATTTAGGATGGGCTGGATAGTGCTGACGTGTTTCAAATTTCACATGTCCCTACTGTTGTACACAGGCGGGTGAATGAGGACGGGCTTGATAGTGCTGATATATTTCAAATGTTCACACTGTTGTACACAAGGGACATCGTCGCCGTCATTGGGCTATGAATGGCTTCATGTATTACAACAATCAATTCACGGGCCACCTTTCTGAATCCATGCTGGGAGACCATTGTCAGTAATCTTGAAAGAAACAAAGCTTGGGTTGTTTTGTAACGACAATAATGGCACCTGTATTTGTGGAAGTCTTCCATTGTCACACATGGCTTAAGTCGTCTATAAAGTTAATTTAAAAACTTATGGGATTTATTTTTATATAGTATATAACATACATCCAACAGCTTAGTAAACTATTATTATTATTATTACATAATTAATGTTTGCAGTTGACCAAACATTAATGTAATCCACATCTCGATGACATTTTTTTAGGGCTATTTACCCAATGGGACTAATGGCGTTAATATATTTGAAAAGACTGTCCTGTATGGATGTGTTACACAAGCAACTACTCCTGAACCATACTCCTGAACCATACCATATGTTCAAGTCCTTGCAAATATTTTTAGGAAGTCCCAATGATGTGCATGGGCCAAAAAATTCCAGAACCGAAAAGGTTTACTAGATTTCCTAGAAGTAAAACATCAGTATTTTGTCAATCTCTCACTCTCACCAACCAAAACATCTATCAGGAAAAAAAAGTGCCGAACAACAGCTAATAATATTTATAACAATTTTGGAGAACAAATTTTTGAAAAGTCCCATTGCCTTTGACTCCTGTAATTTTAGCAGCAATTTGTAGATATCTATTGTTTTGTTTACTTTCAGAATTTCTAAAATTTGAAATGACTTTTAATGTAATATAGAATTGTTTTCTGTGAAAGTTGTTGGAATTAAATACTAATTCGAATTTTTATTAGTTGCTTTTTATCTTGTGAGAACTAGTGGGAGGAAAGTGCTTCCTGCAATTTTCATCTACATGTGTGTGTGTGGGTGGGGGGATGCTGCAGGATGATTGTAATCTGTTCAAGGTACTATTTAAGGCAAGCACTAATGTGATTTCTAAACCTCCTAACTCAGTTTATAATAATTCTAAATAAAATTTCATAGAAGATGTGAATATTAATTAAACTTATCTTTTTTAAACATGTGCCGTAAAAAATTATTTTAGCAAACTTACTTTGAGATAACTTTTGTTTCTTTTGACATGTTGTTTGTTTAAAGATTTAGAAAACCATAACTTTATCTTAGATATTTTAATTTATACAGTTGTATAAAAACGAATATACAATGGATGTAGAATTTTAAAATACAGATGTAAATGAAACCCTTAATTTGAACCTTTGAACAGGCTTTTTTCTTTAGACCACATTTTATTGCGCCCCCCCCCCACCCCAATGCATACAACAGTCTTTCAATGTTTACTTTACAAAAGCCTGCTATCAAGCACTCATGCACTTTATTTGCCAATGGCTTAAAGGATCTCACCTTGTTGTAATATCCACCTACGCCTTTTGAAGTTAAAGATTTCCACCACAAGGCTGATTTATAGTAGCTGAGTTTGGATGGTTTAAGTGCTTGTTGCTCAAGGATTTGGTGGTCAGATGTTTAAAGAAAGTCACTAGCTTTTAGATCAGGTCAGCTACAAGACCTAGGGGGGTGAGTCTGAGTGGTAACTTACACGTTACAACATGGTCCACAACTTAACCAATCCATCCCTGTGGCGCTACAGTCCATGTAGGGCTTGGGCCTGCCTCACGACCTCCTTACACTACAGACCATGTAGGGCTTGGGCCTGCCTCATGACCTCCTTACACTACAGTCCATGTAGGGCTTGGGCCTGCCTCACGACCTCCTTACATTACAGCCCGTGTGGGGCTTGGGCCTGCCTCACGACCTCCATACACTACAGACCATGTAGGGCTTGGGCCTGCCTCATGACCTCCTTACACTATAGTCCATGTAGGGCTTGGGCCTGCCTCACGACCTCCTTCCACTATAGCCCATGTAGGGCTTGGGCCTGCCTCATGACCTCCATACACTACAGTCCATGTAGGGCTTGGGCCTACCTCATAACCTCCTTCTACTCAGGCCTTATCAATGCCTTTCTTCTCCATTATGGGATGCCCAGTTGTTGTAAATCTTTCTCTACATCATACATCCATCTAAGCTTAGGTCTTCCCTTAAGCCCTTTTCCTCTGGGGTTTTTGTGGTGTACCCTCTTTACTCCTCTATCATTTGACATTCTTTCTAGGTGTCCTGCCTAGCGCAGTCTGGCCTTTTTAATTTCTGAAACTTAAGGGTTAATTTTAATAAATAAATTGATAACAACTTATATACCGGATTGGCCCAGTAAAGGAACTGGGCTCATTGCGCTTTACATAAAGAAAGTAACATACATATAATAATTAAATTACCATTCATATCGTAATAACCACATAAATGACAGTACATACCAGGACTTACCAAGAAATGGTGGTAGGGGACATGTTGACAATATAAGCTATGTTAATCATTAAAAGAATTGTTTTTTCATTAATTTGAAAATACATTTTGACAAGATGCGTCTTAAGTGCAATCTTGGAGGACTTGATAGTTGGAATACTTGTCCTTGGTATTTGGAATACTCCGGATGTGGATTGGTAGAGAATTCCATTGTTTGGCTGCACAAAAAGAGAAAGACATTTTGCCAAATGTTTTAGGATTGTAAGTTACCAGGAGTTACCAAGAAATGGTGGTAGGGGACATGTTGACACAATGAGCTGAATAGCATTATTTGGCAGCCATTAGTCTTTTCACTTTTTTAAAATGAAATAACTTGCAGTAGATTTTTAAAAAATAACGACATATGACTTATCCCACTTGTGATTGGGTAATGGAAGAATAAGACTTAAAAATTACAATTAGAAAATACAAAATATAAAAACTGTAAAAATACAAATAAAAATTTATTTTAGAAGCGCTCCAATAACTCTAAAAATGTTCCACCACAGTAGAAAATTAATTATGTTTATGAAAGCCATTACAAAAAATTATGAAAATAACGTTGTTCTATGTAACATATTAAATTCAAATCTATTCGCTAAGTTTTGCTCATTTTTGAAGTCAGTTATTTAAAATTCTTGATGAAATGTAAAATTTATTTCTCCTATTTGGAGGCAGATCTTTAAATATGGTTTTAATTTTTTACCCACTTGAAAAAAATAAATATTAAAAAAATGTGTTTCGCAGCTCTGCCTTTCATTTTGTGTGCAGCAGTTGTAATAAAATGAAGTTGAAATGGTCTATGAAAAGCCTATTGCCCGTAGGACCAATGATGTCTGAGACTAATTGGATTTCACCTAAATAACTTTTAACGCATTTCAAGGACTCAATTTTACAATACCAACATGTTATCAAATTGAAGTATCATGGGAATCTTTCTGTTACTTATTGCTAACCAATTTTGGGGATTTTTGAAGTGGAATCTTTTTCTGTACATTCTAGTGAGTCATTATTGTTTGAGTCTTGAAGTGCTCAAATTGCATGAACGTTGGTATCTTGTATTTTTAGGTATTTATCTTACCAGCTCTTTTGACAGCTGTATATATTGTGCTTTGTAATATAATTTTTCAGAATTATTATAATTTAACAATTAGGTTTATTTGTTTTTTTTCAGTGGCGCATTTTCAGAAGTTGTCTTAGCAGAAAACAAAGCAGAGAGAGGAAAATATAATGCAGTGAAATGTATCAACAGGAGGGGTCTCCGTGGAAAGGAGGAGGCTCTCGAAAATGAGATATCTGTCTTACGCAGGTGAGTTCTCAGGTCTTCATTCAGGATATCTGTCTTACGCTGGTGAGTTCTCAGGTCTTCATTCTGGATATCTGTCTTACTCTGCTGAGTTCTCAGATCTTCATTCAGGATATCTGTCTTATTTCAGGAGGATAAGTTTTATATTTTGCCCCCAATTTTTTTTTACCCCAATTAGTCCCAGCAAAGTTTAGCAACCATAACCTCTAATAAAGGTGGGAGGGCAACATTATTAAAAATTTCATAGCCAACACCATGCATTTAGAGAGCCTGGCCTGTAAGGGTGACCTCTACTCACACCTTTAAATAATCTGTCAAGCCCCCTAAAGATTTTAAATAGGTGAATTTTATGTATGATTTCAATATGCAAGAGGCATCATTTCATGAGACACAGAACAATTTTATGCCATTTTTAACCACCGTATATGCTCGTTCTAAAGCCGACTTAATATTGGACAAAATCTAGGGGAAAATTTTGATGGGTCGGCTTACGAGCAGGTCATACGTGATTTCTGAATGTACATTGAATATAGGTGTTGTTTTTGTAGATCAAGCTTTTAGTCTACATTCTACATGATTTGACTGCTCAAACAGAGGCTATAAAATATATTAAACATCTGTACTCACCTTAGTTATTCATTTTGATAAACGGTTTTACAAATTTTGTTTTCAATAACGAATTTTAATGTACATGTACACCACTGTTTATCAAAGTTACACAAAAAAATAAAAATATGGTAACACTTGGGGTTGACTTAGGAGTGGGCTAAACACTTTTTATATTATTCTCTTCAAAAAAAGATGTGGGGTGGGGGGTGCTTATGAATGAACAGGCTATAGAATGAATATATACGGTAATTAGATGTCATGTAGATTTTAAACTTGCTTGGTCATTAGGTCAGAAGACCTGTCAACTAAACTGTACTGGTCGCATGCAATGTTAGACAATAATAAGGCTTGTGGAAAAATTGCTTGGTCATTAGGTCAGGAGACCTATCAACCAACCTGTACTGGAAGCATGCTATATTATGCAACTTTCAGGAAAAGAGTTTAAATGAAAGCAATTTATTACAATAATTTTCTAATGATAATCCTGATATGTGTCTTCCTAGGTTAAGCCACCCTAACATAGTGAGACTGGTGGATGTATTTGAAGATAAAACACACGTATACCTTGTCATGGAATTGTGAGTAAACATCTTTTCTCTTTCTTACAAGCATAGCTTTATTTTTCTTGGTTATAAAATGACAATTATTCATTGTCTCTACTCAAACCTTCCCCCTCCCATCCTTATTTTTGTAATCTCAGCTTTCCAATGAAGTTGTCGAATTAGCTAGATTATTTTAGTTATGTGCTCATTTTATCTATGTTTCTTTCTTTACATTTATTATGGTGTAAAATGCTATCAGATTAATTGACAAAAACAATTAAGTTAATGAGATGTTGACATTTTTTAACATGAATTCAAAGAAATTTAGTAGAGCTATTTTTCTTGCATTTGAATTTTTATTTCATTTGACCGGCTACATATTATGTTAGTATTTCTAAATTGCCAAAAGAATATGTATTAGGTCTATTAACAATTAATTTTAAATTTAATCGTTAACTTTTGAAAAATTAAGGATTCATTTCACTAATGAATCGTTAATTTCAATTTAAACCAAATGTCACAAAGGAAGTAACAAAAACAGGAAATTGACATTTGTTGTTTAATTGAGTTATTTCCCTTGTCTCAAAGACATAGAAAAATAAAATTTTCAACTTTTAAAACGGCTATGGACTGTTGTACTATGTTCCTCAGTGATACAGATACTGTGATCGAGAATTTAATCGTTAATTTCCGCACCCTAAAATATATATATATATACACACACACACATACACACTCACATATATTAATACCATTGTCTTGCCTGAAAAGATATTATGTTTCTATTTTCTACATTTTTATTATCTTGTTTACGTTTTTAGTTTTGATATAATTCACCATAGTTCCAAAATTGCTTAACCTTAAATTAATATTTAGTAATCCTTCTTGAATGGTCTGTTTATAAACTTTTAAACTTGTTATTCTGAATTTATTGGTTGTGATCAAGAAGGCGCCAGGGGCCCATGTGTTTGAGTTGAGGACTAAGTTGACTATTAATATAATACTTATACCACCTATTTTTATGTACAGAGATATTACCTATTGTGTTACTACTGCACGTAATACGTAATAAATGATAACTCTTAAATATTTCGTTTGTACTTGTATCTTGTATGCACGTTGCCTGTTTGGGGAGAAGCTACAGGTAAACTAAAACATAGCTCCTTGTGCAAACAAACAAAGTGGTTGAATATTTATGTTAAAGTTTTTTAAAAAGTAATTCTGAGTCATGGAGTGTACCTTGATTTTAACACATGCCCTCTTAGTGTGTGTGTTGGGGGGGGGGGGCGATTTTAGAGAGAGGCTTGTGGATACCAAATGAGCAAAGGTATTGTTGGTGGGGAGAGGGGGTATGAAATAAATTATATTGAAAATGAATAGTATTATTTCAAAGCTGATTTATCTTTATAGTTTTCTCATAATTTTTGAAGCGATATAATTTGTTTGAGTTAAAGAAATAGAACACATTGGTTAAAAATGGACTGAGAACCGGTGGTGAGGGAAAAAATTAGAATTTTGACAGTTGATTGATGACCTTGTCGTTTGTCTGCTTTCTGGAGAGTGGTGATTTGTTTGGATATAGTAGAACTAGATTGTGCCGGGGCGCCGTGGCGCCTGCGGCGCCCACTTTTTTTAGGGCGCCTACGGCGCCAACCTTTTTCAAAAGCCCAACTAACTTGTCCTTTTTTGACAAATACGAAATATTAAACTTTCTGAAATGTACGCAAAGTATTTAATAATAGGGGCTGTATTTTGCGCACCGATGCACAGCGCTAATCACCACACGATTTTTCAACTAACTGCTGTAGACTTGTCGTACATCGTTCCTCAGCGTTCCACATCCAGTGAGTGAGTGAGTGAGTGACCTGGGCTTTTATATTATTTATAATAAATGATCCAGCACATCACTTTAAGGCTTATATGATTTACAGCGTCAACCGCGATCTACAGCTTTGGCGATTATTGAGTCATATTAAAATCACTTCATAGAAATAAATGAAATTAGTATTAGTGTTAAATGTTCATAACTCCAATTTATATCATTGCTCTAAACTCGACGCTATATTCAGAAAGCTTTAATTTTAACTGAAAACCGGGAAATATTTACATGAATGAACAGTGTCTGCTCTCTACTTTGCCTTTGTGTATTCTTCTATGGTTCAGCTTGGAATCTTGCAACTAATGGCAGCTACATACGGTATACAAAATACCCATAAGGTGACCCTAATAGTCATCATGTTTATCTCTCGGGCGGTGGTGAATCCAGGTGGATGGAACTAATGGTAACCTCTTGCTCTCACTTCTTTTATGGCTTTCTTTTGTTTAAAGAGCTCGTTGAAGTATGGAACATAGTGGAATATTTCAGGCCACCCCTCCCTCCCTCAAATGCACCAGATAGTTTTGGGTTTTCTTGCTTGAAATCACCCCTTACGATCAGGGTAGTAAAGGACTAAATAAGAATATAATAATAAACTAAACAACCCAGGTCACGATCTCCAGTCAGCGCTACTTAAAAGTTTGTTTAAAAATATTTTTATTTTATTATATATTGGAGCATTTAATTGATCCAATGTAAACCAATGGGGGCCAAGGTGAACGGAATGAGTTTCCATCCAAGATCTCTGATAGGATGGAATCTACATGTTTATTTTTTTGTTGGCTAGTTCTTAGAGTTTTGAATCCCCTCGCTTACTCAGGGGAAAGCTCCAATGACAAGTGAATATTTACAAAGGTAATAGGTATGCACTAAGCCTGCATACCACAGAGATGACACAGCTAAGTCTGTCTTGGAGGTGGTTAGCCTCGCTTCCATTCAAGGTTCGGTTGGCGAACCCGATTGGAATTATCAAGATTGCTACGTTTGTGGCGGGTATGCTTAAAATAATGACGTATTAAGGGTACACTCGAAATAGCTTTAGCGTATAGGAATGTCTGTGGACTTGTACGTAACTGTATTAGATTTGGGAGGGGGGGGGGTAAAATTAAATTTTTATTTAAAAAAAGTTATTTTACATTATCGAAGATGTAATGTCAATTTGCACCATATATATACAACAGCAGTGAACTTTTCTTAATATGTTTCATTAAGTCATAACACAATGTGGGTATTCACAATCATTAGATCAAGTGGGTAAACGTGTATTAAATAAAGATATTTTATTTTTAGTTAAACTGATAAAGGTGTAAAAAAATAATTGAAATTAGTTTGAAATTTTTCATTACTTAATTCGAGGAGATATTATGATAAATGTAACAAACCTTAAAAGCTTTTGAAGGTCAAAATGTAAAGGGTCTTTTGACGGGTCCTTAATGCATTTAAAAGGTTGCATCACTAAGACTTGAAAACCCATGCCTTTATGTACATGTTCAAATTATTTTTTGAGCAGAGGTTTTTAGGGACTTATTAAAAATACACCAAAAATGCATCGCATTGAATGCTTAATATATTACTCTGCTGCATTTTCGTACCACCTCCTCAGTTAAAAAAGTTGTCGTTTTTGTTTGAATAATCGGTATTAATATTTTTTAGTGAAAATCTTAGTTAATGCATTATAGAATCATTTAGAAAAAATTACACGAAAACAGGTCTGATTACTTTTTTTTTTTTTTAGATTTAGGAAAAGTATCGCAATCAGGGACGGCCTTAGGCCACTGCAACCTACGCTGCCGTAGTGGGCCCCGCATTTTCTTGGCCCCACTTACCTTAATTTTTATTTATAAGCCTTATCCCTACCCAGACTTGATCCCACGTTATCCGCTTCGCATACTAAGCCGCATAGGGCCCCGCAATTGTTAGGGCCGACCCTGCTGTCAATGCATTTATTACTTGCAAGTTGGAGGTAAAAATAGCCGGGAACTCAATAAGTAGAGCGTTGAAATATTGGTATTGCGGGCCCTGCCTCTTGTATTGAAATGGAATTTGCGTGAAATATCAACACAATAATGCTGCAAATGTTTCAATCACTTCATTGATAGTGATATACCCTTAAGGTATCGTATGTTCTTTGTAGATTGATCCACTAGAGGCTATGTGTTTACATAACTAATCGATTACAGTCAACTAGTTCGATTCCTTTCCGTAAATGAACATTATTTTACGAATTGAACGCTGGTGCTTGAGCTTTGTCTAAAACATTGTAACCGAGACATTTACTAGAAAAGACCCGTGTTTACTCTTGTCAGTGCAGCTTCTTTGGCCGACTATATGCTCGGCATGAGTCTCATAGAATTCTCCTCCCACCGTTTTTTTGTTGTTGTTTTTTTTCGTTGTTTCTTTTGTTATCTTCCTGCATGACTTAGTTTTTAATTTAGTTATACATTTCATCGACGACTATATTTTATTGGAAGTTTTAACTACTAAAATTCGAACAATCGAACCAGAAGTAACCTGCCTTACAATAGGATCGGCTAGGTGCTACCTCCCATCTACTTAACTTGCAGGATAAAGTAATGTTACAGAATCAGAGCAATGTTTTATAGCAAGCTCATGTGCAATGTTGCACACCATCTTTTTTTTTTCTAAACTGCTGCGCGGCGTCGATTATCTGTCTGTCAACACTGGATCATACTAGGATATAACTTTCAAAGAATGGAATATAAACTAACTATTTGCGAATAAAGCAATTAATGTAATGCTTGATTTATGAGTAAATAACACCCCTATTTGTTCATTCATTAAAAAAGCGTTACATTTATTGTTTGACTCACCTATAGTTAAGTGTAAGCATTGTATAGTCACACTGTATAGAATCAAATCAGGTTAAATGCCTGTTGTCACCACTTAAAAATTCGGAATTTTCTATTGTTTTAAATTCCCATTTTACATCGTATTTTTGTTGTTGTTTTTTTGAGGTTCGCCTCTCCACATTTACTCCACTATAACAATGCTTGAGGTTCATCTCTCCATATTTACCCCATTATAACAATGTTTGAGGTTCACCTCTCTATTTTTTACCCCATTATAACAATGTTTGAGGTTCACCTCTCTATTTTTTTTACCCCACTATAACAATACTTGAGGTTCATCTCTCCATATTTACCCCATTATAACAATGTTTGAGGTTCACCTCTCTATTTTTTACCCCATTATAACAATGTTTGAGGTTCACCTCTCTATTTTTTACCCCACTATAACAATTCTTGAGGTTCATCTCTCCATATTTACCCCATTATAACAATGTTTGAGGTTCACCTCTCTATTTTTTACCCCATTATAACAATGTTTGAGGTTCACCTCTCTATTTTTTACCCCACTATAACATTGCTTGAGGTTCACCTCTCCATATTTACCCCATTATAACAATGTTTGAGGTTCACCTCTCTATTTTGTACCCCACTATAACATTGCTTGAGGTTCACCTCTCCATATTTACCCCATTATAACAATGTTTGAGGTTCACCTCTCTATTTTTACCCCATTATAACAATGTTTGAGGTTCACCTCTCTATTTTTTACCCCACTATAACAATGCTTGAGGTTCACCTCTCCATATTTACCCCACTATAACAATGCTTGAGGTTCACCTCTCCATATTTACCCCATTATAACAATACCTGAGGTTCATCTCTCCATATTTACCCCACTATAACAATGCTTGAGGTTCACCTCTCCATATTTACCCCACTATAACAATGCTTGAGGTTCACCTCTCCATATTTACCACACTATAACAATGCTTGAGGTTCACCTCTCCATATTTACCCCACTATAACAATGCTTGAGGTTCACCTCTCCATATTTACCACACTATAACAATGCGTGAGGTTCACCTCTCCATCTTTACCCCATTATAACAAAGCGTGAAGTTCATTTTCTACATTCTCTTTAAAAAAAACTCCTGTTGTATTTTTCAAATTTATCTCTTTCGCAATATGCTACAACTATAACGCAATACCCTATTAGCGGAAAAAATTCAGTAAGACACACGCTTTTAAAAAGATATGCATACGTGGCGAAGTTGTATGGTTTCTAAAGTGTATACGTTTTTAATGTGTGAATGCAGTTTTCAATCGATTGAAGTCTGCAACAATATCTCACATTTTCATCCATTGTTAGTTGCTGCGGGGTGCCCATTTACCCAGGTCTACCCTGACATTGCTTTGGTACGAAATTACTTCATTGTTGAACCCGACTCATGGGATGTTCACCACCGAAGATCGGATCTGAAACTGGCCTGTAATGAATCGCTGTCTTTGAACCAAGCTGCGTGAACTAGAGGACCTAACAAGGGAGAATGATCTGGTACATTCTGCCCAAATCCCGGTGTCGTGACCGACTCAGCTTTTCCTACTTGCCCAGCTTGGGGACTGGAATATGAGTGTTCTGTACCGGAACATTAGAGTCTAGTGGGGCTCCGTGGCGCTCTAAGCCGAGCCATTCTAGAATCCCAAGGGACACACCGCTCAAATGTTGAGTCCCGGGTCTCGGCAGTCATCGACCGGATTCAATGACTGGGGACCGTCTAGCGTTTCCGGCTTGAAGTAGGCTTCCAACCCCCTCACGGAGCTCCACACGGTTCCATCGAGTGATTCCATTCGGCCGCTTCAGACTAACGGACACGATATGATTGTCCACTTGGCCACCGCGTCTTCTGTTTTTGTCAAATCCGTTAACAAGAAATTTCAAGGAATATTCAGTTTAGAAAAAATGTATTTCCACTAAAAAATGTACACAGAAAGATACAGATGTTCGTACATGTAGAAGTTTTGAATGTATAGATATTGTTTATATAGGTAATTTTGCACACGGTAACTTAGTTTTACCAGCTAATCCATCAGTTTCCTGTTATTTAGAATTGTAAATTCAAACCACTTTATTTTTGTCCCAGTGGTTCACGGTTTTAATACATAGCTCTTTTTTTTGTTATGAATGAACAATGCATTAGCTATTAAACATAACTATTTGTTATGGCTGTCAAAAATTATATTTAAAATAATTTTTTTTATCTTCCGGTTTTGATAGGTTACTTTACTTTAAGAGTCTGAAATAAAAACGGGTCAGTATGCTGGTGTCATTCTATTACAATTGTTTAATTCTATCAAGTGTGGTTCGTGTTAAATTATTAGAAACCACCAGTCTTGACAATGTTAAATCTTATCTCCCCTGCTAAAAACACACACAAAAATAATAAGGTATACGGCTCATTTTTGTGTGTTATAAATGTTCCGTGAAAGCTTTAAATTCAAGATTATTTGCTTCATTATGTGACGAAATGGGTGCTGAACGAAAACACCTCTTAGTGCACGATGATGTGCGTTAATTATCTCCAGGCAAAGTACTGTCAAGAGTTTGACCAATTTCACGCGAGATAAACCGGATTGGACTTCATTATTTGGAAACGTGAATTGGATGGCCAAGTTGGATTACTTAGCTGATATCTTTGCCATTTGAATGAGCTCAATATGTGTGCGCAAGGAAGGGTGCTTCATGCTTGAAGACAAGATCGATTTGTAGCAGTGTCCTCAGTGAGCCACGATTTGATCAACTTGCAAAACATAATCAGGCTCTATGACTCATTCATTAAAGTTAAACGTTACCCTATGATTGTTAAATAATTTTTTTTCTATTTATTTTATGTTCTAATTTAATAAAACTTAGGCCTTGGCCAGAATACCAATTAAAAAAAATTCTATTAACTTAAAAACAGTTGGGACAAAAAACGATTGCTGCACAATCAACACATTTTAATACGAAATGAAGGAGATCGTAAATGAACAATAAGCACCAAGGCTTAAAATTATTATTTTCAAAATTGTTTGATGGCATGTAAAATGTAGCATAAATCAAGCCGAATTCATGCCATTTGTCAAGGAAGGGGCTGATTTCGTTAACATGCAAGTAAAAGCAATTTAGTTCACCGGACCCTGGTGCAATAGAAATATTCCTGCCGGTCCATCATACTAAAAGTTTAAGAAGCACTTATCTAAACCACCTAAAATAAATAACATTAAATAAAAAATGTGAAAGACAAAGCCCCGCAGAGCAATTTGTTGGATTTCTATGCGATGGTGTCTCATTTATGTTATAAAGAAATTATATTTGAATTCGTTTTTATAAGTCAAGCATTTGAATCTGTCCAAAAAGATTGGGGCATTCTATAGCCTTAGGTAACGCACGCCTTAACTTGTCATTAGCTCTTCATTAATCGGGCTTTTCCGTGGTGGGAATTAACGGGATAGATCGCGTATCCTGATGAGATTTCGTTACAGTAGCCCCTGGCTAGGTGGCAGTCACGACCGGTCGAACTGCACGGTCTGTAAGTTGGTATATCATCATAACATCATGTCAACATCATTTATTTTGTCAAAGTGTCTCAGCATTGTGCTGGTGTGGAAGAGCAGAGAAAATTGACCTTTTGTCGCAAGGAGTAGGCTATTTAATTTTTTTATTATTTTTTTTATTTTTATTTTTTCTTTTTTTTTGTTGTTTGCTTAAATTTATTATTTAAAGAAACGAGGGTAGGGTGTGAAATTCTGCTCGTCCAGGCTGCACAATAAAAACGGATTTCTTTATCCATAAGCTGCCATCTCACTTGGATGTTTATCTATTTGGGGGTGTGACACGGTCATCATCATTCTGCCACGTCTTTTTCGACTCCATTCTTTGATCTCTAGCTATGCAATGCCGTCTCCATATTATCAACCACTCTCCGGCCTATCTATTCTACTACAGACGCTCCTTCTATACAGAAGATTATTGTGTCCCACGCTTTTACATGGTTTATGTCCAGTATGCATATTAAATGTTGATAGTATGTTGGTTTTCCTGGTTTGTTCAATTGTCGAACCCCCGCCCTGGTTCTGTCCGTAAACCGGCTTTTCTTTATAGCTGACGATACATACGATACATTTACCGTTTGATTTCTTGATTAGTTTTATTTCCGTTGTCATTTTTCGATTGATTCTATTTCCTTTATCGTTTCTTGATTAGTTCTATTTCCTCATCATTTCTTGATTAGTTTTTATTTCCTTTATCATTTCTTGATTAGTTCTATTACCTTTATCATTTCTTGATTATTTCTATTTCCTTTATCATTTCTTAATTAAGTCTATTTCCGATTACGTTTATCATTTCTTGATTAGTTCTATTTCCTTTATCATTTCTTGATTAGTTCTATTTCCTTTATCATTTCTCGATTAATTCTATTTTTATTATGTTTTGATTAGTTCTATTTCCTTTATTATTTCCTATTTAGTTCTATTTCCTTTATCTTTTCTTGATTAGTTCTATTACCTCTATCATTTCTTGATTAGTTCTATTTCCGATTTCCTTTATCATTTCTAGATTAGTTTTATTTCCTTTATCATTTCTCGATTAGTTAAAATTTCCTTATCATTTTTGTCCATTAGTTCTATTTTTATTATCATTTTTTTATTATTTCTATTTCCTTTATCATGTCTTGATTAGTTCTATTTCCTTTATCGTTTCTCCCCTGTCCCATTGCTAGGTTTTACTTTCCTGTCCCATTGCTAGGTTTTACTCTCCTGTCCCATTGCTAGGTTTTACTTATCTGTCCCATTGCTAGGTTTTACTCTCCTGTCCCATTGCTAGGTTTTACTTATCTGTCCCATTGCTAGGTTTTACTTATCTGTCCCATTGCTAGGTTTTACTCTCCTGTCCCATTGCTAGGTTTTACTATCCTGACATTGCTAGGTTTTATACTCCTGACATTGCTAGGTTTTATACTCCTGACATTGCTAGGTTTTACTCCCCTGTCCCATTGCTAGGTTTTACTCTCCTGTCCCATTGCTAGGTTTTACTCTCCTGTCCCATTGCTAGGTTTTATTCTCCTGACATTGCTAGGTTTTACTCCCCTGACATTGCTGGGTTGTTGGTTTTTGCAAGGAATTGTCCACTTTCTCACCCTGCTCATCGTTCAATTGTGAGGTTTATTACTTTATTATTGGTCTCCAAGGAACTAATTTTGAATGTTTTCACTGTTGTTGACATGAATGTTTGGCATATGTTTAACTTACGTCTTTCTCAAAAGATCATTACTTTCAGTAAATATATATAGGCTAGGGTTTGCATTTCTTTGACCCTTCAATATTACAACGAGGTATGCCATACACATTTTTACCACTTTATTTATAGTTCAAATTTTATGAAACAACAGCAATGTGGGAATGTAAAAAAAAACCTTTCAGAAGTACACTCCCAAATTCTGTCCATTATAACTACGCTAAGTGAACAAAAGGTCAAATATGCAGGTGGTATTTGTCCAAATACAATTTTTGAGATGAGCTTCTTTGACTAGATGTTTATGTCTTGTCTTGCGTAACCTGGGGTTTGAAATGTTTGTGTTTTCAAGTTGCTTTGATTATCTCTCCCCGTAAACATTCCAGAGCTCTTCCATGTTTATATAATGCCTTACCTGTTGGACTGTTAGCATCAAGAACTGACGGGAGACTTCCAAGCTCACATCAATCTATTAGGTTTTACATCATTTTATAATGATATATTCAATTACTGTTGTTATAAACTCACGGCCTGAAGTCAATTAAGTTTACCTCATTTATACACAGCGACTGTTGAGTTATCGCATAGCCGTGTGTAGTTTAGTCTAACTGAAACTGCTTGTAACTGTTGAATCAGAAGTTATCATTATTTATTTTTTTTTACACCAGACCTGACTTCCAAACGTCAAATCGGAATTATAACTTTGAATCGTAACTTTAGGTTCGGTATATTTTAGCTAACGATTTGTGTACTATCAGCACCTTTTCTTTAGTTTCAATGTATGATCTCATAAATGTAAATGTTATACCTGTATTTTTATGTTATTTATAGATCGGAATATTATTAAAGAAAACGCTTTGGTGTCACGGTCGCTCGCTAGTTGGCTCTGGTATTCTGCCTAACGAAACAAAAAATTAACTCCGAGTAATAAGCTAATATCTTGACTAAATGAAGTTAAGGCTAATCTATCCCGATTAAACGGATGGACAGTTGGTGCGCCTATCCTTTTTTGTTGTTTGCAAATATGTATGTACATTTAAGTACATTTTTACAGCATGCCGATCACTTCATCAAACAAATAACGGCAACGCTGATGTGTAAAAAAACAACAAACAAAAACAAACAAACAAATAAAACACGTACATGTACATTCTCACTTATTAACGCACATCACGTACATACCGAAATTTCAAGCACATGATAATATTTTGTCGCCATTTAGGTTATCTCGACACCTCTTGGCAAACCCCTACGCCGTCGACTAAACCGGGTTCAACTGTAGTTAGCTTTCAGTTTCTTCTCTCTATAAGCTCTATCAGATGAGAGGTGGAGACACTTACAGGCAGACTCGTGCAGTTGTTGTAATACACCGCAATGGTATTGCTTGACTTGATAATGAACACAGTAAAGGGCAGGGGAATTTCAAGTAAGGGAAAGGGATTATTTTGATCAAGTAAATTCGTGGTATTTTGGTTTATTGTGTCAAGCCGGTGCCCTCGGGCTATCTATTATTGAGATAGATAACTGCAGGGGACTGTTGCTCATAATAGTGCATATGGTTGGAAACCTAATGATATAATAATGATATATATGGGCATTAACTTCTGTTTGGTTACTCAAGAAATTATACGCCTTCTTTGATGAATGGCGGATTAATCAGATACCTTTTATGACTATACTCGAAGTTACGAAAACGTGGACTCATCGAATCAGTCGAGAAATAATAAATACCTGAACATAAACAGTGTTCTGTAAAGAAATATGTTTTTTTTTAGCTTTATGTGGTGTATGAAAATTTGTGAGTTTCATCTAATATTTTATTTGTATCCCCTGTCATGTAGATCTAAAGCTTTAGTTTTAAACAGCTGTCACATTGTAAGTGACATTTATAGCGTCTCTTACAATTACATTGTTATTTAAAACAGCTGTCACATTGTAATTGACGTTTATAGCGTGTCTTACAATTATTATTATTACTGTTATTTAAAACAGCTCTCAGATAGATGATGATTAGTGTTGTGTGTATGTTGTTGTCAAGTGCATATGCCTAGGTTAGTGTAGCATGTTCGATGTGCACCGATTTTCTAAACTCTTCACAACACAAAAAGTCTTCCGATGTATTTTTTACTAGGGCTGTTAAAGATTATTTTAAATTTAATCTTTAACTTTTCAAAAACGATTTGAACTGAGGTAACTGGTATGCACAAAACGGTCTTGGCAAGGAATGACATTATCGGATATCGGTGTTCATTAAGTTTCCACCATTGTGTGTGTGTGGGGGGGAGAGGTGATTGATTCAGGAACTTTCATCTCCATTCTGTAACGCAGTAATTCATCAGAAGCGCTGTCGTCATTTTCCATTTCTGAGTCAGACTCCATTACTGCCATTAGGTTAATACGCTTTTCATTTGACTTGATAAGTAGGTGAAATGTTAAAACATGGTAGGCACACTTTATCAACATTTTGAACATTCCTGTTAGTCAATACATGTAGTTTAAAACCAAAATGTTCGTGTAATCCTCGGGAATTTTGCAAACAGTTATCGGCCGCTATTTTTTAAAAAAAATTATTATATTTTTAAAAAAACTTTTTGAATTCCAATAAATCGTAAGTGATGGGTCGATTAATCGTTAAAATAATATAATCTTTAATTTCCGCAGCCCCACTTTTTACATGTTTATTTATTGTCTTTACATTTCCTCAAATGATTGGGAGAAAGGGGGGGGATTAATTCAAAGGAGTGCACTCCTCAAGACTTTGTGTCAGTATATTCGGGGGGGGGGGGGACTCCGATGGACTTTAGTGGCAGTCTCCTATGAGCTGACAGCTCTGGTGCAGATCCTCCCAGACAGCCGCATGTCAGTGATGGGATTTTGAGGTTTATTAGCTGACTTGCAGAAAGCCAGTTTGGATCCTACAATACGGGTGTGACGTGCGTGCTCTTATTTCTTCCACGGCAATATTGTGTATCTTCTACAGTCGTGGACGTTAAACCAACAGACAACTGTTAAGTGATGTTGACTTGATTAAATTACAAAGACTGCTTCAGCATTAGCTGCTCTCTCTTAAGTTGGTGGCGCATCTGAGCCAGGTCTTGTAAATGATGGAAACATGGTCTAATACAAGGAATCATTTATGTGCTCTGTCATTGCAGAGGCTAAGTTTTCTAATAGTGTTGGACATAGGGATCTTAGCACTGTGTGAAAGAGAATGTCAGTAACATGGTGATAGCGGGTCTTACAGTTAACTCGTTGTTTGAAGCAGCTACCAGAATGTCAGTAACATGGTGATAGCGGGTCTTACAGTTAACTCGTTGTTTGAAGCAGCTACCAGAATTTCAGTAACATGGTGATAGCGGGTCTTACAGTTAACTCGTTGTTTGAAGCAGCTACCAGAATGTCAGTAACATGGTGATAGCGGGTCTTACAGTTAACTCGTTGTTTGAAGCAGCTACCAGAATGTCCGTAACATGGTGATAGCGTGTCTTACAGTTAACTCGTTGTTTGAAGCAACTACCAGAATGTCAGTAACATGGTTGATAGCGTGTCTTACAGTTAACTCGTTGTTTGAAGCAGCTACCAGAATGTCAGTAACATGGTTGATAGCGTGTCTTACAGTTAACTCGTTGTTTGAAGCAGCTACCAGAATGTCAGTAACATGGTGATAGCGGGTCTTACAGTTAACTCGTTGTTTGAAGCAACTACCAGAATGTCAGTAACATGGTTGATAGCGGGTCTTACAGTTAACTCGTTGTTTGAAGCAGCTACCAGAATGTCGGTGACATGGTTGATAGCGTGTCTTACAGTTAACTCGTTGTTTGAAGCAGCTACCAGAATGTCAGTAACATGGTGATAGCGGGTCTTACAGTTAACTCTTTGTTTTAAGCAGCTACCAGAATGTCAGTAACATGGTGATAGCGTGTCTTACAGTTAACTCGTTGTTTGAAGCAGCTACCAGAATGTCAGTAACATGGTTGATAGCGGGTCTTACAGTTAACTCGTTGTTTGAAGCAGCTACCAGAATGTCAGTAACATGGTGATAGCGGGTCTTACAGTTAACTCGTTGTTTGAAGCAGCTACCAGAATGTCAGTAACATGGTTGATAGCGGGTCTCACAAATAATGTTGGTGGCTTGAATCACCATCGACCTTTTAAATGTGACGTTGCCCGATATCAATATCTACCAGGCTTAAAGGACTTAACTACAACGACTAATGTCATCACTCTTTCCCCTCCCTTTTCTTCTTTGTTTAAGGTTTATTGTCTGTTGTTACTATATTGATGATGAGGATAAAATTCTGTACATGTATATTCCCCCCACGCCCGACTTTCTTGACTAGACGGTTAACCCACAGAGCTTGTTCTCCTATCATGAGCATTTAAAAAAAAAAGTATCGTCCAATTGTTTCAAAGTAAAAGTCAGCCTTTTCCCTTTGTTCCTCTGACAACCAGTTGGACTATTTAACATCATTTATAGCGAGAAATTTTATTGCTCTCCGGTGCTGAAGTTTGTTTTAACTCTACTTTAAAAATGTCTACAGGGTGACTGGAGGTGAACTATTTGATCGCATAGTCGAGAAAGGAAGTTACACAGAGAAAGACGCTAGCCTTCTTATCAGACAAGTTTTAGAAGCTGTGGATTATATGCACGATAGGGGAGTCGTACACAGGGATTTAAAGGTAAGCCTCATGAAACATGGAGCACATTCTCTTTAGAACAAATGTCATTACCATCTATTGTAGATAGCATTATCTAATGTCAATATTTTACATGCCATTGTTATGTTGGTGGGGGCGCTAATGCAAGACCATCTGTGTACTTTGGGGGCCATCCATATATAACATAAGCACAAAAAGTAGAATTTTTGCTCCCTTCTCCCTGTTGCACCCCGTACATTTTCGGGACCCCCTCCCCTAGGCGTACGTACTAATTTGCCCCCCCCCCCTTGGAAAAATTAACTTAAAGTCAAAAGATACAGGTTTTACTCTTTTGGGCCGTACTTAAATGACGTCAGGCACTCAAAAAGGGAGGGGGTAACGCATTTGTGACGATGTGTGATGAGGGGGGGGGGTGCTTAAGAAATATGACGTCCTTTAAAAAACGTAAATTTAAATTAAAGTTCCACTCAAATATTTGATTGCTTGAATTCATTTTAGGACGTTTTCAATGGTTTCACGAGTAATCTGATATTAGAGTTCAGCCTTACACTGAATACATTCTTAATTGATAAAAAGTAATTTGCCAAATGGTGATTTTCAATTAGAAAATACAGCTTTTAGGGGTGGGGGGCAAGCTTAGTGACGTTAAGTTTTTATGGTGAAATATGACTACGAGGGG
>MUZC01000093.1:74975-94770 GCA_002072015.1 Radix auricularia | reverse complement strand
ATTGTAAGGGGGGGGGGTCTAAGTTTTCGAAGGGAAGGGGGGTAAATCAGCCAAAATTGCGTGACGTCATTCGTAAACACGCCCCCACAAAAAACTGATTAAATAGAACAATATAAGCAGTGAAATCGCCGTCCGTTATGTATATATAACGGCTGAGGCACCGGTAGCCGGGCGAAAGAGAAATTTCAACAAATTTCAAGAAATGGAAATACAAATCAGACGGATATATTTTAGCAATGTGTGAAAGATTGGTCTCAATCAAATGTTAATTACTTCTAGTCATTAAAAGTTCAGAATTTCGTTTGCATTAAATTATAAAACATTATTTCATATCAGTCTTGACTCAGTCGGTCTCGAATGCTGTGAGCGATTTACGTTAATATCCTTAGTATTATTCAAATTAAATTGTGTGTACGCACAAATTCAGTCGAGATCCCCCCCTCGCCTTTACGCATCCATACGCAAAATTCTGTTAATTGAAGACCCCCTCCTCCCCTCCTTGCATACGTAATATATGGATGGCCCCTTGTCTTGGCTAATGGCGCGATCACTTTATACTTTAAAAGTGTTTAACTTTATTATATAAACATCATTGTAGTATAACTTAGATATGCATTTACGTCACACCTAGATGATGTCCCTAGACTAAACATTTAGGCTGTGGCTTCTGTACAAGCTATTAGTATGTAAGGTTTTAAAGGAGAAATAATTAGGTTCAAGCTAATTAAATAGACCTGGGATTTTTAGCGCCACTTTTTCTCTACTGATCTGATTGTGAATCCACTATATAAAGCTTTCGGTTACATGCATGTGAAGGAAACTTCTTTTATCGGCACCTTGCATACATACGCGCTTAGAAAGTGGGAGAGATAGGGATGGCGGGTGGGGAGTGGGGAACAACACAACTTGAACGGGTTAGAAAAATCAATGAGAGGATGCCTGAAGATGTAAGGGGTATTACCGCATGCCTTTAAGAGGACGTTTGATTGGCGGTACACAGATGACTGGCCTTTCTTGAAGCATCCTGCTTCTCATTGATCTTCTACAATCTTTATTCTGTCTCTCAGACGGGCATGCAGCTTCTTATCTCATGACAGTGACATAATATGAAAAAAATAATCACTCAAAGCCCGATATTACTTGTATATTCTTGGTGTCGTGTTATAGCGTCTGTCGAACTTACCGAAGTCGACTAACCATGTCTGGATCTTATGTTGCCATGCAAGTCAGGAGATGGGGATAACCCAGAGAAGGTTGGGGGTATGCAAGTCACTAGATAGTTATATCTCGGAGAAGTTTGTTTTTTTTTTTTTTTTTTTTTTTTTTTTTTGGGGGGGGGTATGCAAGTCAGTAGATGGTGATAACTCAGAGAAGGTTGGGGGTATGCAAGTCAGTAGACGGGGATAACTCAAAGAAGGGGGAGGGTCTTAGACGTATCATTGCATATGAGAGAGAATGAAACGATAATGAGATTAGACGAGTCCTCAAGATTTGGGTCATATTTTTTAAGCATTCGATTTGGAGAAGCAATTCATACAGAATTATGGGACTTTGAAATCCGTGTTTTCTTTCACTTGTAACGAGGGCAGCGGAAATCAACAATTAATTTCTCGAATATTCGATATTTTTTTTTTATCGATTATAATTTATTTAATCAATAAAAAAAGCAATTAAAATTAAAGAACATTTTAAGCATTTTTTTCCGATTTATTAATAATTAATTAATTATTAATAATTAATAAGAGTTTTTTGTTTACGTACTAACTTCTTCATTTAAAGAAAACAAATTTTAAAGTATACGCTTTAAATTAAGCTGTTTCTATTAGGAACATATAATAATAAAAAAATAAACATTGTTTTTACTTGATTAAGAATAGCAAAATTTTAATTCATTGACATTATATTGAACTACTTATATTTAAATATATTTCCTAAAAATATTATTTTAAAAAATTAAATACTTAAGTTATGGGCATTTTTAAAATGCCATAAAATGTGCTCAAAATGTGAAGGAAAAAAACATGGTGAAAAAAGTGATTATGAGGTCTTGGGAAAAAAAAGCATAACTTTTGACCAAATTTTTAATTTTAACGACGTCATACATCTTATTTTTTAGCTTCAACTTTGATCAAAATTACCGATTATTCGGTAATTTTTTTAAAGTTAACAATTAAATTTAAATTAATCGATAACAGCCCTACTTGTAACATATTCCCTCGCCACCATCCTTTCCTTTAGTCTGCTTCCAATGAATGTTGACTTCCATCCTCAGTCCACTATTGCCTATTGGTATTATTTTCCGCTTGCTCTCCTCGTCTCCATTACACCGCAGCCAATATTTTGAATACATTTCGATAGATGTGGTTCGTGTTGTTGCGCCAGAGAAGTCTTCTTGCTGCCCCCCCCCCTCTCTCACTTCCCCTTGTGTCCTTTCCCCCCTCCTTGATTAATGAATTTATGATTATTTGATACACACCTTAATCTCTATCTTGTTTTTTTTCCTTTGTCTGTTCACATCTTCTTTATGCGGGTCTCATTTACATAGAAAATAGTTCACCAAATATCATATGTCGTCAGGTCTACACATTTTCATCAACGTAAGACGAAATTCTTCCAAAAACGTTGATGGCAGATTTAGAGTGATGACAAATTTGGTGGCAGTTGACTGTGTGTAGTCTGCCTTTGGTCACGCAGTCAGTGGGTCAATTTCCGTCTGACCTTTGACTTTGATCTGATGCTGATGTAATGCCCCGCTGAGTAACCCAATTCTGATTTAATGAAACAACTGATCCTCTTTTAGCCTGACTTGTGCCCAACCACACACCTCGGTGAGGAGAAATTTGGAGAGTGTGGTTTGGGGGGGGGGGTTGTCCATATTTCATGCACCAGGAAGAAATAAGATTCCTATCTCCCCCGGCTAGTGGGCACAGAATACTTTGATTTAATCTCGTCAACGTTAGGGGCCATTCCGGTGATTTCTTGCCTGACCTTTAAGTTGATCTCCGCCATTTTATATCTTGCTGGCTGAACATTCGGTCAAGGAGGAAAAATTTCATCCAAAAGTTGTGGACTATAATATTTGTTTGTTTAAAAAAAATAATCTGAATGTTTTGTAAATAAAATTATTTTTAAAGACAGTTTGAAACAGTTTGAAACCCAAATGTTATTGTTTTCCGCCTATTCCCCGTCCTTGAATCTCCACCCTCTCCCATTGTTCATACAAATATTTTCCCCTACTTTTTGTCTCGCTACTGCTGATATGACAGTTGTAGTCCGAAAAGCGTTTACTAAAAAGGAAAGATCTAGTGGGGTCGTTTTGTGTTCTCAGCTGAAAAGAATTACTGATAATGGATGTATGAATCTGTTTTCATCAAACGACGTATTAAGAAAGAGATAGAGCATTTTGATATCGATTAATTTTCTAAAATATTATATATAATTCTGTAATACAAACTCTAGCTTTGGTGATGCAAAGTTTGCTCACTATTATTTTAACACGGCAACGATCATCAGCAGGACGCTGTAGTGTTTTTGCGAACCTTCTGGCTTGATCAATGGCCAGATAAAATAGGGTAGCTGTAATGGAATGTTGGTAGTCGCTCATGTTGTTGTCCAGTGCAGCAGTGCTTTTTATGACATTTCAAGGATGGTAATCGAAATGCCAGTAGTTTTGATGACCCCAATCATGTCATGCCGCCCTCTAACCTCTAGCTCATATTACATCATCGGCAACACATGGGACTTGGTACAAGTTTAATCTCAACAGTGCCTTGCTAGATTGTACACTATACACTATACACCACTGGGAACACTTTGGACATGGTACAAGTTTAATCTCAACAGTGCCTTGCTAGGTTCTACACTCCACATTCTCTACACCATTGGCAACATTTCAACTCAATCGACTGATATCTTTAAGTCAGATTTGAAAAAAAAACAACTTTTGAATGGCTTTAGTAAAATACACGAGCGAATTGTTGAAATATATGTATATATTTCGCCAATCTTTTCTTCTCTGTCTGTTCGTAGGTCTTTGTGCTTCATGGAAGCAATAGCTCGTCAGTAAAAAGAAGTTATCGACTCCTGACTCTGACATAGACGGTTTTCACACACGTCGCCGAGCATTCAGGGGAACCAGAGAATTGACCATACGTTGGGCAAAAAAAAGAGTACACTTTAGTGTTACAGCTATCCGTTGTTTGTTGTTGATGGTTGTTTTTGTTTTTGTTTTGAATGTATTTTAACGCATTGCGCTGATATGTAAGAACGTTGGTGTATTTCGCCTGCCCTTCAAATCTTACTAAAGATTATTTTGTTTCTATCATATCTTAGACATACAGACGCTCCTTCTATGCAGAAGATAATTGCGTCCACAGACCATGAGAGATGATCTGTTGGCAAGTGATGCAGCGGTCACAGGCCACGGCTATAGGGGTTCCACGCATTACCCCAGCCGCCTAACTATTGTCTAGTTAGGTACCCATTCGGAGCTGGGTGACTCGGGGACTCCTCAGGCCGCGAGAACAAATCCTCACCTTCGTGTGGATTCGAACCCGTGACCATCGGTATGACAATCGAGAGCGCTACCTCTCGACCACCACGTCCCACACGTCTAATGTTATGACTTTTTTTGGGATAATTTGTTTCCTTGTTTGTTTGAGAATAATCTTCTGACCTCATTTAACAAGCGTCCACCAAGCTGTTTGTATCAGCCCTTCATTAGCAGTGATGATGACATTTGAATGTACTTAAAGACACAGTTGAAACGTATCTGGATATTTAAGTGTGTCTGCCAGAGTTTTTCGTTAATTTGCACACTTCAGTTAGTGTATAGACTATAGGTGTTAAGAATATGAAATTACTGTACAGCTTCTCCTATCGTTCTCGCGGCCTGAGGAGTCCCCGAGTCACCCAGCTCCGAATGGGTACCTAACTAGACAATAGTTAGGCGGCTGGGGTAATGCGTGGAACCCCTATAGCCGTGGCCTGTGACCGCTGCATCACTTGCCAACAGATCATCTCTCATGGTCTGTGGACGCAATTATCTTCTGCATAGAAGGAGCGTCTGTATATATATATAAGATATCGTCTTCAGGCAAAGAAGTAACTAGAATGATCCAGCCAATGAGGCGAGGACGTTTCGCACTATATTAGCGCATGAATTAAATATTTCTGAAACAGCCTACTCTTGTATCATATCGGGCAACAAACGAGCTGCTAATAACAACTGATTTTAAAAAAGAAAAATACATAAATTGTATATTACTTTAGGTTCCTTAAATTATTCAATCTCATACGTAATAATCGGCATCCTTCCGTCTCGTGAGACGATGGAGCATCAACGTTGGGTTGGGTTGCATTTTCTCGAGTGGCTGTGCAGTCCTATCCTTGAGTGACAGTCTTTGCCACAGTTTTTACACACGAGTTCTGTGCTTCCAAATGTTTTGGCCTTTCTCCTAGCTCTTCTGTCTGCAGCCTCCTCCATTTTTCGCTCCTCGGCTACTATGACGCCCTCTTTAACCACTGTGCGCCACGTAGATCGGTCTTCTGCCTTACACTCTCAGTCACTTGTATGTATTTTAATCTCATACTTAATGACCCGTCTAACATACCCAATTGAGGAATTTCGAATCTGTTTAATCTATTGACAAGATTAGAAAATAGCTTAATGGCTTGAAATGCATTTACTCTCCTAAGAGCAAATGATGCATAATACTGAACGAGATTTTAAAGGGAACATGTAAAATACATGTAAAACAATTATTTTTAGTTCTTTATTGAAATATTACTTGACCTTTTACTTGGTAAAACTTCTATTAATCATCACCTCAACGTGGGCTGGTAATTCAAAATTAAATTAAAATTAAGCTCAACTATGAACAAAAGCGAGTTTTTAGTTATAGTTTCCCCACTAGAAATAATCTTCATCTGAAATGTCAACTCAGTTATTCGAGCTGTTTCCCAGAGCCCAAAAGGTTATGGTTCTTTAAAATATTCTAGTTGATGTCTTAAATTAACATAGGAGGCATGTAGTTGGTCTTTAACGTACATCACCAAGCCTAGGAGGCATGTAACTGGTCTCTAACGTACATCACCAAGCCTAGGAGGCATGTAGTTGGTCTCTAGCGTACATCACCAAGCCTAGGAGGCATGTAGTTGGTCTCTAACGTACATCACCAAGCCTAGGAGGCATGTAGTTGGTCTCTAACGTACATCATCAAGCCTAGGAGGCATGTAGTTGGTCTCTAGCGTACATCACCAAGCCTAGGAGGCATGTAGTTGGTCTCTAGCGTACACCCCAAGCCACTAAGCCTAGGAGACGGATACAATCTTGGTCTCTAGCGCCAGTGTTTCTATTTCCACTTGATTTCACCCACAAAGCTCAAGTCTTAAGTAAACGCATAATTGAACAAGTCCAGCTTGCCGGTCTTTGTCAACGACTTGATTGTCGCCTGTGTGTGGGGCCGCTATGTGCCAGTTCATGTAAAACCTTAGTGAACATTGATTGTCGCCTGTGTGTGGGGCCGCTTTGTGCCAGTTCATGTAAAACCTTAGTGAACATTGTTTGTCGCCTGTGTGAGGGCCGCTTTGTGCCAGTTCATGTAAAACCTTAGGGAACATTGATTGTCGCCTGTGTGAGGGCCGCTTTGTGCCAGTTCATGTAAAACCTTAGTGAACATTGATTGTCGCCTGTGTGAGGGCCGCTTTGTGCCAGTTCATGTAAAACCTTAGTGAACATTGATTTTCGCCTGTGTGTGGGGCCGCTTTGTGCCAGTTCATGTAAAACCTTAGTTAACATTATGTGTCGCCTGTGTGAGGGCCGCTTTGTGCCAGTTCATGTAAAACCTTAGTGAACATTGATTGTCTCCTGTGTGAGGGCCGCTTTGTGCCAGTTCATGTAAAACCTTAGTGAACATTGATTGTCGCCTGTGTGAGGGCTGCTTTGTGCCAGTTCATGTAAAACCTTAGTGAACATTGATTGTCGCCTGTGTGAGGGCCGCTTTGTGCCAGTTCATGTAAAACCTTGGTGAACATTGATTGTCGCCTGTTTGAGGGCCGCTTTGTGCCAGTTCATGTAAAACCTTAGTGAACATTGATTGTCGCCTGTGTGCGGGCCGCTTTGTGCCAGTTCATGTAAAACCTTAGTGAACATTGATTGTCGGCCTGTGTGAGGGCCGCTTTGTGCCAGTTCATGTAAAACCTTAGTGAACATTGATTGTCGCCTGTGTGAGGGCCGCTTTGTGCCAGTTCATGTAAAACCTTAGTGAACATTGATTGTCGCCTGTTTGTGGGGCCGCTTTGTGCCAGTTCATGTAAAACCTTAGTGAACATTAATTGTCGCCTGTGTGTGGGGCCGCTTTGTGCCAGTTCATGTAAAACTTAGTGAACATTGATTGTCGCCTGTGTGTGGGGCCGCTTTGTGCCAGTTCATGTAAAACCTTAGTGAACATTGATTGTCGCCTGTGTGCGGGCCGCTTTGTGCCAGTTCATGTAAAACCTTAGTGAACATTGATTGTCGGCCTGTGTGCGGGCCGCTTTGTGCCAGTTCATGTAAAACCTTAGTGAACATTGATTGTCGCCTGTGTGAGGGCCGCTTTGTGCCAGTTCATGTAAAACCTTAGTGAACATTGACTGTCGCCTGTGTGAGGGCCGCTTTGTGCCAGTTCATGTAAAACCTTAGTGAACATTGATTGTCGCCTGTGTGCGGGCCGCTATGTGCCAGTTAATGTAAAACCTTAGGGAACACTTCATAAAAGCAACCGGCTTATTAAATACTCAGGGAAATAAGTGTGTGTTGGGGGAGTTTAAATAACCTATTACATGATCCTTTTGGGATACTTATTTTAAGACTGGTGTCTGTTGTTTTTAACGCACACTTTTCTTATCAAGAAACATCGAGTGGGTATCATTTTATAACCAATGTTTCACTGCTACTGACCAATTTGTTTTAAAATTAAACGTGTATTTTAGATTTAACTGCACATTAAGTTAGTCAACATTGAAAGCTTTAAGCCACATGTCTAAGAAACTACACCTGAAGGTTTCTACCACACCATGTCTATTCGACACCTGAATGTTTCTACCACACCATGTCTAATCGACACCTGAATGTTTCTACCACACCATGTCTAATCGACACCTGAATGTTTCTACCACACCATGTCTATTCGACACCTGAATGTTTCTACTTCAACATGTCTATTCGACACCTGAATGTTTCTACCACACCATGTCTATTCGACACCTGAATGTTTCTACCACACCATGTCGATTCGACACCTGAATGTTTTTAACCAAGATTGTTAGGCCACGGATGGTAGGGTTCATTTGTGTCCAAACTATTTTAAATTGATTATATATCATACTTTTTTAAAAAGTTAATTAACATCCGGGAAATACCTATGTCAAGGAACAGCTTTAATCCTGTTTTATCTGGATAGCAACTACCGTGGTAAAAAAGTAAGCTCACTAAAGACTTCCTTCTCAAATGTTCAATAACGCTTCACTTCTAATGACGTTATTGACCAGGGAGTAAGTTCGGCTCGAATGTGGCAGTAAGTGTTCCGAGACGTTCAACATTGAAAGAAAGTCTTGTACAGGATATTTTTGGGGTTTAACAATTTCCCTAGTCATTACCAAAATAAAGGTCTCATGCCAACCATTGGAAACGACCCTCGTCGCTACTGGCTCCTTCTGGCTAGTAGGTTATTTCGAGCTCCATATATTTGAGGTCTGCTGATAACCGTGTTACAACTATTCCATGTTCCTGTTTGTTTATATTTGATCTTTCCCAGATTCTGCTCCCTGTAACTCTAAACACCCAATAATTTGATGAGAGCCGTGTTACAACTATTCCATGTTCCTGTTTGTTTATATTTGATATTTCCCAGATTCTGCTCCCTGTAACCCTAAACACCCAATAATTTGATGAGAGCCGTGTTACAACTATTCCATGATCTTGTTTGTTTATATTTGATCTTTCCCAGATTTTGCTCCCTGTAACCCTAAACACCCAATAATGTGCAGTCCAAAAGTCGGCTGATAGTTATACACCATGCGTCTGATCCTATTACGCTGGCCCACTCATTGTTCAGGCGATGACTGTGGAAGTCACTTTTCAAAAGGACTTTGAAATACGTATTTTTATTTCGCTACTCAACATTATGTTTATGCCAAGTCCTGCGCCAAAATTAAAAACATTACACAGCAGCCAAGCCTAAAGTTATAGAACCGACAATCTGTGAACTTACCCGTGCAGCTAGCTGTATGTATCATCAGATACATTCTTCAATAATGTTGTATGTACCAACAGATACATTCTTCAATGATGTTGTATGTACCAACAGATACATTCTTCAATAATGTTGTATGTACCAAGATACATTCTTCAATAATGTTGTATGTACCAACAGATACATTCTTCAATAATGTTGTATGTATTAACAGATACATTCTTCAATAATGTTGTATGTACCAAGATACATTCTTCAATAATGTTGTATGTAGCAACAGATACATTCTTCAATAATGTATGTACCAACAGATACATTCTTCATTACTGTTGTATGTACCAACAGATACATTCTTCATTACTGTTGTATGTACCAACAGATACACTCTTCAATAATGTTGTATGTACCAACAGATACATTCTTCATTACTGTTGTATGTACCAACAGATACATTCTTCAATAATGTTGTATGTACCAAGCAGAATAGGACTGCATAAAGCTTTTTTATAAAAAAAAAACAAATTACACAGACTATTTGTGTAAGGAAACAATAAATTAAAGCTTTATTATCAACTAATACAAATAATGGTAGACGTTTCGGCTCATGCCTTCATCAGTACAAAAACAATTACATGTACTTACATATATATTAAAATTAAAACATATTAAAGTCTATGTGATAAAATGAAAAGAAATGAAAGACAAAAATAAACACGGACATAGAATATAAGAAAAAGGAGGAAGTTGAAGTATCTAAAGTAACAGTGAAAACCACAACGGGAAAACGATTTTGCAGTCATGTAAAATTGTGGATTTGGTTAATTCCATATGGAGCCAACGTACCAAATCGTTTTATGAGTCTATTTTCCATGTGGACTCTATCATGGGTATTGGCTGCATATAAAATACCAGTAACTACAATATCCAAAATGCCATCGTGGTCAACACTGTTAAAATGTTTAGACACAGGACACTGAGCCTGTTTATTTATATTGTACAGGTGTTCTCTAAACCGATCTCCAAGACGACGACCTGTCTCACCCACATAAATTTTTTTACATCTCTTGCAAATAATTGCATAAATCACGTTGCGACTGGTGCAAGTGAATCCATCTTTTATTAAGAATTGTTCAAGAGGGAAAGAAATTTTGTTAATTTCAACCACATATGGACAAGTATTGCAACGGTTACGGTTGCAACCTTTTGTTCCAATATGTGCTTTCATTGTGGGAAGGTGACTTCTTACAAGTATGTCTCTGAGGCTTTTATCTCTCCGGAAAGCAAAAAGAGGAGGTTTTTTGAAGACCTGCTGAGTTAGAGGGTCAGCCATAAGGATTGATCGGTTTTTGAGAATCACCTGGCGGGCCTTAAAATTATGGGGATGGAAAGTTAAAACAAATTTGCATCTATCACATTGATCGTGAACAGATGATGTAAATGTGTCCTGTCTGGTCATGCCTTTAATTCTATTGACAGCTGATGTTAAGATTGTTTCCGGGTATGACCTCCTTCTAAAAAAGTCCAGCATCTCATCACTTCTTTCCAAGAAGTCTGCCTCATCACTGCAGAGTCTTTTAAGTCTTAGTAGTTGTGAAAATGGGATAGAGTTCCTACACGATTGAGGATGGGACGATGTATATAGAAGGAAACTATGGCTGTCTGTAGGCTTGTAAAAGATGGATGTTGATATTTTGTTTTCTTTTAATTTTATTTGTATGTCCAAAAAGTTAACAGTACTCCTATGAATAGTTGATGTGAATTTTATTGAAGGATGGAAGCCACCAATGAAGTCAATAAAATTTTGCAATTGCTGCATGTCCATTTTGGTTATTCCAATACAATCGTCGATGTATCTCTTGTAGTACTCTGGACAAATACCTTTGTAATTTTTATTCCATAGGTGTTCCAAATGGCCCATAAATATGCATGCATAACTTGGTCCCATTTTTGTTCCCATGGCAACTCCACTAATTTGATCAAAAAACTGTCCGTTGAACTCAAACGAGTTTAAATTTAGGACCAGCTCGGTCAATCGTAGTATGGCACTTGCTGGGAACTTAAGATTTGCCTTCTTGTTTAGAAAAAAGGAAATTGCAGAGAGGCCATCAGCATGTGGAATTGATGTGTACAATGAAGAAACGTCCATTGTAAATAGGAGGTGATCTTCATCCGGTAAAACCAAGGAATCCAGTGATTTTAGCATATGGCTAGTGTCCTTAATATAAGATGGTAAATTTTCAACTATCGGTTGGAAAACAGAATCCAAAAATTCAGAAATTAATTCAGTAGGACAAGAGCAGGCGGAGACAATGGGTCTTCCTGGGTTTCCCAGCTTATGTATTTTAGGTAACAAGTATAAGCATGGCTTACCTAGATCACTATCATAAATGCGTAAATTTTTTGCAGAGGGTGGTAATTGGCCACAATCTATAAGTTCTTCAATAGTTTCCTTAACAATTTCATTATTGGAAATTATGGGATCGTTTAACATCGGCTTGTAAAAAGTTGTATCGCTTAATTGTTTGGAAGCCTCTTCAATGTACAGTCTCTTATCCCACACCACCACGGCTCCACCTTTATCTGCCGGCTTGATAACGATGTCTTGGCGTTTTTTAAGTTGAAAAAGTGCTCGCCATTCTTCTTTCGTTAAATTGGATTTTTTCAGAGGAATTTGCTTAATGTTTTGGATTTGATTTTCTGTACTTTTAATATAAAGGTCGAGTGCTTTAGATTGATCAGAAGCAGGGGTCCATGTTGATTTACGCTGTCGATGTAAAGGAAATTCAACGTCGTCGTCATCGTTACTTGCAGGGGTACCATAAAAGTAAAGCTGCAATCTCATTGAACGAAAGAAACGATGGGCATCTGACAGTAATTGGTATTTGTACAAGAAACTTTTAACATTGGCTCATGCTGACTTGTACCAGAAACTTGTAACAATGGCTCACGTTGACTTGTACCAGTAACTGATAACATTGGCTCATGTTGACTTGTACCAGTAACTGATAACATTGGTTCATGTTGACTTTTACCAGAAACTTTTAACATTGGCTCATGCTGACTTGTACCAGAAACTTTTAACATTGGCTCATGCTGACTTGTACCAGAAACTTTTAACATTGGCTCATGCTGACTTGTACCAGAAACTTTAAACATTGGATCATATTGACTTGTACCTGAAACTTTTAACATTTGCTCATGTTGACTTGTACCGGAAACTTTTAACATTGGCTCATGCTGACTTGTACCAGAAACTGATAACATTGGCTCATGCTGACTTGTACTAGTAACTGATAACATTGGCTCATGCTGACTTGTACCAGAAACTGATAACATTGGCTCATGTTGACTTGTACCAGAAACTGATAACATTGGCTCATGTTGACTTGTACCAAAAACTGATAACATTGGCTCATGTTGACTTGTACCAGAAACTGATAACATTGGCTCATGTTGACTTGTACCAGAAACTGATAACATTGGCTCATGCTGACTTGTACCAGAAACTTGTAAAGTTAGCTCACATTGACTTGTAAAATTCTTACTGCCTTCGGGAAGTGTAAAGTCGCATTTAATTTAAAGATTAGGCCGATTAGAATAACAAAAAATTTCGAGAAAGCATTTGTTCACCAGAATTGTAAAGCAGTGACAGGTGTCAATCGAATAAACGCCAATAAGGCCACTAATGATATATCATTACTATGAACCGGTAGCTATGTACATGTATTACTATAACCTTGGCAGTCTTAAGAGAAGTAAGTGTGTGAGATCTCCAACAGACCGGCCACGTTAGCAAAGTCTATCCAGTCTGCTACGGCTGCAGCTTATTGATTGTTATCTTCTGGGGGATTATGATAACATTCTTGAAATACGATGGCAGCCTGGCTTGTTTTATCTTATTAAACGGGGGGACAAGAAAATCAATTTGTTACTCCCGTGAGAAAATTTTAATCTAGCATAGAGATGCTTGCAATTGTCGGTGATCTATAGAGTCTCACATTACTGCTCTCATGGCATACAGCATCAATAACTCAACAAGGTGGGTTTGCTCCAGCATACACACATATTCTTGAAACTGTACGCTTGAATCGCATCACTGTAATGTCCTCCTGAGACATGTCACTCACTAACACCGCTCAGCCTATCGCAAGGAAAAGATCACGTGTCTTTGGACGTAAGTCGTGTCTTTGGACGTAAGTCGGCCTATAACACCAATGAAAGTTCTAATTGGAGTCAACATTTTGGGACTAACCACTCTTGACTTGAAAGAAATATTTCGGGGTTTGTGGGGGGGGGGGCGCAATGTTCCCTCTAAGCTCCCCGGCTGCGCAGCTATCTGACCGACGCCTTGTAGCAGTTACCACGCATCTAATTTTAAACTGGATAATATATGTGTATTTGTGGAATCTATAATTTTGCACAGAAAAAATGAATGCTTCAAAACTTTACACAAGAATTTTTTTTTTTTTTTGCACACTCACCTACGAAACTACGAAAAAGGGGGCTGGGCTTGAGTAGATTTGAAGTCAGGGATACGAATCCAATTTAGATTTCTCGATATTTAAAAAAAAAATAAAGTAATGTCTCGGGGAGGATCTCTTCTTGTCGTATCATGGAGCATTTACCATCGATTACACAAGACAAACAGTGGCCTGTCTCCCGATATTTCAATGCACGCAACCATATGGGTGTTAATGGTTAATGACCTGTCTGTCATATAATTTATGGTGATTTTATCACATTTTCAACAGCCTAAAAATATCATCTTATTTTATACTTTATGGTAAATTTGATTTTATTTTGATTGTGTCCTATTTCAACAGCCTGAAAATCTCCTGTTCTACAGTCCAGAGGACGACTCCAAGATAATGATCAGCGACTTTGGTCTGTCCAAGATGGAAGGCTCAGGCATCATGGCCACTGCCTGTGGGACACCCGGGTACGTTGGTAAGTGACTCCTCCCAGTGTGGGTAGTTAAAAGTGACTCCTCCCAGTGTGGGTAGTTAAAAGTGACTCCCAGTGTGGGTAGTTAAAAGTGACTCCTCCCAGTGTGGGTAGTTAAAACTGACTCCTCCCAGTGTGGGTAGTTAAAACTGACTCCTCCCAGTGTGGGTAGTTAAAACTGACTCCTCCCAGTGTGGGTAGTTAAAAGTGACTCCTCCCAGTGTGGGTAGTTAAAAGTGACTCCTCGTGTGGGTAGTTAAAAGTGACTCCTTCCAGTGTGGGTAGTTAACAGTGACTCCTCCCAGTGTGGGTAGTTAAAAGTGACGACTCCCAGTGTGGGTAGTTAAAAGTGACTCCTAGTGTGGGTAGTTAAAACTGACTCCTCCCAGTGTGGGTAGTTAAAAGTGACTCCTCCCAGTGTGGGTAGTTAAAAGTGACTCCTAGTGTTGTTAGCTCAAAGTAATCCCCAGTAAGTTTAGTTTAAATTAATCCTAATCCCTATTGAGGTCTGTTTAAAGTTGCTCCTAGTGAGGTCTGTTTTAAGTGGCTCCTAGTGTGGTTTGTTTAAAGTGACTCCCATTGCGTTTGTCTAAAGTGGCTCTCATTGTGGTTAGTTTAAAGTGGCTCTCATTGTGGTTAGTTTAAAGTGGCTCTCAGTGTGGTTAGTTTAAAGTGGCTCCTAGTGTGGTTTGTTTAAAGTGGCTCCTAGTGTGGTCAGTTTAAAGTGGCTCCTAGTGTGGTTTGTTTAAAGTGGCTCCTAGTGTGGTTAGTTTAAAGTGGCTCCTAGTGTGGTTAGTTTCAAGTGGCTTCTAGTGTGGTTTGTTTCAAGTGGCTCCTAGTGTGGTTAGTTTCAAGTGGCTCCTAGTGTGGTTTGTTTCAAGTGGTTCCTAGTGTGGTTTGTTTAAAGTGGCTCCTAGTGTGATTTGTTTAAAGTGGCTCCTAGTGCGGTTAGTTAAAAGTGGCTCCTAGTGTGGTTTGTTTCAAGTGGCTCCTAGTGTGGTTAGTTTCAAGTGGCTCCTAGTGTGGTTTGTTTAAAGTGGCTCCAATGTGGTTAGTTTCAAGTGGCTCCAATGCGGTTAGTTTCAAGTGGCTCCTAGTGTGGTTTGTTAAAATTGGCTCCAATGTGGTTAGTTTCAAGTGGCTCCTAGTGTGGTTTGTCTAAAGTGGCTCTCATTGTGGTTAGTTTCAAGAGGCTCCTAGTGTGGTTTGTTTAAAGTGGCTCCAATGTGGTTAGTTTCAAGTGGCTCCTAGTGTGGTTTGTCTAAAGTGGCTCTCATTGTGGTTAGTTTCAAGTGGCTCCAATGTGGTTAGTTTCAAGTGGCTCCTAGTGTGGTTTGTTTAAAGTGGCTCCTAGTGTGGTTAGTTTAAAGTGGCTCCTAGTGTGGTTAGTTTCAAGTGGCTCCTAGTGTGGTTAGTTTCAAGTGGCTCCTAGTGTGGTTTGTTTCAAGTGGTTCCTAGTGTGGTTTGTTTCAAGTGGCTCCTAGTGTGGTTAGTTTCAAGTGGCTCCTAGTGTGGTTTGTTTAAAGTGGCTCTCATTGTGGTTAGTTTCAAGTGGCTCCTAGTGTGGTTAGTTTCAAGTGGCTCCAATGTGGTTAGTTTCAAGTGGCTCCTAGTGTGGTTTGTCTAAAGTGGCTCTCATTGTGGTTAGTTTCAAGTGGCTCCTAGTGTGGTTAGTTTCAAGTGGCTCCAATGTGGTTAGTTTCAAGTGGCTCCTAGTGTGGTTTGTTTCAAGTGGCTCCTAGTGTGGTTAGTTTCAAGTGGCTCCTAGTGTGGTTTGTTTAAAGTGGCTCCAATGTGGTTAGTTTCAAGTGGCTCCAATGTGGTTAGTTTCAAGTGGCTCCAATGTGGTTTGTTTAAAGTGGCTCCAATGTGGTTAGTTTCAAGTGGCTCCAATGTGGTTAGTTTCAAGTCGCTCCAATGTGGTTAGTTTCAAGTGGCTCCTAGTGTGGTTTGTTTATGTCTGATGAAACAAAAACGAAAAGGTGAACAGAACAGCTTGATTCAAGATTTTAACGGCAATGAGTACGAGACAGCTTCTAAAGGGTCTCCAGACTTGTTTATAAAACCTGATCCTGGGTGATTTTATCTTACAAAACCTGATCCTGGGTGATTTTATCTTACAAAACCTAGTACTGGATGATTTTATCTTACAAAACTTGGTATTGGGTTATTTTATTTTACAAAAGTTGGTCCTGGGTGATGTTATCTCTTACTGAAAGATTGAAGAGTCTGTCTATAGGGAAAGGCGAAGTAATATTGAAGTGGTCTGTCACATGAGGGCCAGTTTCTTGACCAGGGAATCAATGCTTTGGTCTCTTCCAATAGGATTAATGGCGAGTTAAGGAACTGTAACGCAGGAAATTTTTTGTACTGGCCCTAGATTTGGTTGGTCTGGGGGGACATAAGAGGACATTAGGCTCTTATTGATTAGAGGACATCGGTCTGTTATTGATTCTACCGATTGGCACTTAAACTGGAGTCTCATAGTTTCTACAGCATTTACATTATTATAATTACAGGACGTTTCAGACTAGCAAACTTTTTGTTTTTAGCCTGTCTATTGTTTGGCTTTTATTACAGCCCTTGTCACCGCCTCTCTCTGTCTCTCTCTCTTGGTCCGTCGGGCCAGCGGAAAAACAAAAGTAACAAACTGACCCACTTTCCGGAATGCTTTCGAGCTGAATTTTTTTTACATAGACTTGTGTTGCCTAACAATGGATTGTATCAAAATTTCAGATCGATCGAATGTACCGTAATTAAGTTAATGTACTTTTAGTTTATCTCTATATAACTGTATACTGTTGTTGCTAACATCCACGTGTTTGCTGGAGTTCAGTCCAGTCCAGCCATCGCTGACCACCCCACCCCCATTTTACAGCAAGGCGAGTTCAGTCACGTTCCGTCTGTAAATGTTTGTCGTGCGGTGCATATTATTTTTGAATATGATAAATACTTTTTGTTCTGTCTCATATATAAGGGATTTTTAGTACAAAAAAACGTTGTTTTTTACGGGTTGCTTATTCCACTATTCACTTACTCCCTATACCAACGGGGGTCAAATCGCGGCTAACCGTATGCGGCTCGTCTGTGCTCACATTTCGGCTCTCTTACAATTTATGAAAGATATGTTAAAGGAATAACGGAAGGTATCCAAGCCATGTTTAATAACCCACGGTGCTTCGATGCGGCTGTCACATTTAAAAAAAATATTTTAAAATGGCTTTCAGTTACTACAGGTCTGGCAACCCCTGCAGTATACAAAACGACACATTGTCCCTTCTTCCCCTTTTAATTACATCGCGTGCCAACTCTAAATCTGGTATGGTTACGAACTACTAAATGATGACTAGAACTCATTCATGTACGGACGACTAAAAAATTGCATTCTCGTCATAAATTTTATTTATCTTAATGACCAAATGAATTTTATTACACAGCTAAAATGAGGGACAGTTAACTCCCCCGCCCCCAACCAAGCCTGTTAGCAATCTGAAGTTGGCGCAGATGAATCAATATTACTTTCTGTCTAAATCAGTTCATATTTTTAGTTGATTTTTAAAATCCTTTATGTTAACTTGTGGTGTCTGAGCCGTGCGACCGACAGACCTTGCCGAAAAAACTTTGGATCGATTTTAACCCACTTTCTCGTTAGCTAGCGAGCTGAAATTTTGCAGGCAGACTCATGGCAATGATAAAAATGATGTACCGAAATTTCAAATCGATCGAATGGACAGTAATTGAATTATTGAATTTTAAAATTATTTTATTTATCTCTTTATACCATGTTAATTTTTTGAGATAGAGTGTTGGGCTGCGTAATATGTTCAACAACCTTTCATGACGCGCAATAAGGTGCGCATTTCATTGACAATACTTTTTAAAAATATATTCAGGATCGGTGCGCATTATATTAAACGCGTTTTACGACACATACTAGAATTTTGTATTTTCGGATTGTTTTGCGTATTATAATGAACATCCTTATAGTTATGTTTCGTATATAAAGGATGTATCGTGAAAAGCTTTGTTTTTTTTACGTTTTTTAAATTTTTAAAAATTAAATCCTTTATGCTTTATATTAACTTGTAGTGTCTGAGCCCGTGGGACCGGCCGTGCGTGTTTGCTTGCCGAAAAAACTTTGAATCAATTGTTACCCCACTTTCTCGTAAGCTAGCGAGATGAAATTTTACAGGCAAACTCATGCCGATCATAAAAATGATGTTTCAAAATTTCAGATCGATCGAATGGAAAGTAATTGAATTATTGATTTTTAAAGTTATTTTTATTTATCTCTATGTATTATGTTAATTTTTTTAGATAGAGTGTTGTGGTGCGTATTATCTTAAACAACCTTTCATGTCGCGCAATAAGGTGCGCATTATATTGACATTAATTTTTAAAAATATGTTCACGATCGGTGCGCATTATCCTAAACATATTTTACAAGTCATAACTAGAATTTTGTATTTTTGGATTGTTTTGCCCTGCGTATTATAATGAACATTCTTATAGAATCTAGTTATGTCTCGTATATAAAGGATTTATAGTCAAATATTGATTTTTAAAGTTTTTTTTTTTTAAATGTATAATGTGCTAAGTATCCGTGAGTATTATTGAGTAAACATTGATCAAACGTTTTATCTGACGTGAACTTTTGAACAAAATGAGCTTGTATCAGGTTTTCCAACTGTAATTTCCAACTGGCTGGACAGGTTTGCGTATCTTTTCTTTCTTTTTCAAGCATACATTTATATATAGGGTTGTAAACGATTAATTTAAATTTAATCATTAACTTCTGAAAAATTAACGAATAATTAATCGTTGATTTCGATTAAACCCAAAAATATTGAAATTCATTGTGTCATAATTAGCATTTATTAAACGTACTTGTCAAAAATTGAAATAACAGTGGAATGTCTTCTGTATGTGTCATCTTTTAACCAACTACGCAAACAGACAAGTGTGTTGACATTATTTGGTTCTAGTGATGAACGGGTCTGTTATAACCAGCCGAGCTGAAAAATCGTTAACACAGCTTTAGATTGTCTTAGCTAAGTTTCTGATACTGTAGTGTATGTTTGGTTTGCAGGTGATATGTAGGCGAAGTGTTAAAACCATGGTAGCTATATGTTCCCTTTTAAGCAGCGCGGCTGGCAGATATTTGACCGACGCCACGCAAAAATTTAGAATGACGCACAGCAAATCTTGTAAAATATTTCACAAAAAATGGACGCGACGTTGTGCTACTTTGCTTACCAGTTTGTTTGTTTGTTTGTTTGTTTTTTTAATTGTTCACACGGACCAACGAATCTTAGACTTGGTGGGAACATTGCATGGTTGGTATGCAAACAATATCTCTCAATGGAGATAACTTATTACCAACATTTTGAACTGTCTCGTCAGTCACTAGTTTACAACCAAACTGTTCGTTTAATCGTCCGGAAATTATTTTATATTTATCGGCCGAAATATTTTACTTTTTGAATTACAGTACATTTATAAGTGGTGGGTCGATTAATCATAAAAAAATTTAACCATTAAAAATGTTAACGATTAATCGAGAAAATCAATCGTTAATTTCCGCAGCCCTAATATATATATATATATATATATATATA
>MUZC01000093.1:37416-74403 GCA_002072015.1 Radix auricularia | reverse complement strand
ATATATATATTTTAAAAAATGAAATAAGAAATTTTTCGATTAATTCTTTTCCTATTTCTTTAGTGACGGTGCCCATCTGTGGAATTGACGTTTGCCATCTGTGACAATGACGGTACCCACCTGTGACAATGACGGTGCCCATCTGTGGAATTTACGTTTTGCCATCTGTGACAATGACGGTGCCCATCTGTGACAATGACGGTGCCCACCTGTGACAATGACGGTGCCCATCTGTGACAGTGACGGTGCCCATCTGTGACAATGATGGTGCTTATATGTGACAATGATGGCGCCCATCTGTGACAATGACGGTGCCCATCTGTGGAATTGACGTTTGCCATCTGTGACAATGATGGTGCCCATCTGTGACACTGACGGTGCCCATCTGTGACACTGACGGTGCTTATCTGTGACAATGATGGTGCCCATCTGTGACAATGACGATGCCCATCTGTAACAATGACGGTGCCCATATGTGACAATGACGGTGTCCATCTCTGAAAATGACGGTGCCCATCCGTGAAAATGACGGTGCCCATCTCTGACACTGACGGTGCTTATCTGTGACAATGATGGTGCCCATCTGGGACAATGACGATGCCCATCTGTGACAAAAGGGTGCCCATCTGTGATAATGACGGTGTCCATCTCTGGAAATGACGGTGCCCATCTGTGGCTATTCCATATACAACATTTTCAGCTGTAGATACAAGGGCTCACACATTTAGAAAGGTTATAACCCCCTCGTTCCAAAAATGTTATGACATTATCAATCTCCTTGATCCATCTTTGTCTCAACCATTTGACCAGTTCTAGTGAGCGCGTCTGTATTGTGTATCTGTTATCGTGTCGGTAATCATCGTTCAGAGGGAACCACGTTCCCAGAGACCTCTCACCCAATCTAACCGACTACAGCCGGGGTACTGCAAGGTCTGGCAGAGACCTATCACCCGATGTAACCGACCACAGCCGGGGTACTGCAAGGTCTGGCAGAGACCTATCACCCAATGTAACCGACCACAGCCTGGGTACTGCAAGGTTTGGCAGAGACCTATCACCCGATGTAACCAACCACAGCCGGGGTACTGCAAGGTTTGGCAGAGACCTATCACCCGATGTAACCGACCACAGCCGGGGTACTGCAAGGTTTGGCAGAGACCTATCACCCGATGTAACCGACCACAGCCGGGGTACTGCAAGGTCTGGCAGAGACCTATCACCCGATGTAACCGACCACAGCCGGGGTACTGCAAAGTTAAGCGTTAATTAAGCTCGCTGATCCTTACATTCACGAGATTGAAAACTAAACCGTTCTTATCGTTGGTATTCCTCTGGAGTTAGGTCTTACTCCTCACCAACAAAATATACAAGAGTGTATTGATGTTTGCACTCGAATCTTCAGAATGATCACCCCAACTGAAAGAGTCTGCTTCACTAACCAGCCATTCCCTGCCCGTGACAGCTGCACCTCCTCACGCGCCCATTCCTCACCCCCTGTTTCCATATTGAAGTAAAGCTCACCCCACCTCCTTTTTCTCAGTGTTTCCCCTACTGAAAACTTGCGTCTGCTTAAAGCAATGCATAAAGTCCTAATGACATTTCTATAGACAGATCTATGCTGAGGGGCTAGACGTAATGGACACATGGTCCCTGCTTGCATAGACAGCACAGCAATGATATTTTAATCAGTATTTTTAATGTCATTCTTTTGTATTCTTATATCAGGTGTAAGTAAATATCATTGTGTGGATTTCTTGTTTGACTCATTTGTCATCATACATCTCCTACGAGCTTAATTAGATATGGAGTACCACGTCTTAGATGACAGATAGCCAATACTGTGGGTGTCATGTAGTCTAAGAATTGAAACATTTCCGCTCCAAAGGATCAAGTCATATCCCAGAAATGCGTGGGAGTTATAGAGGTGTGTGTGTATGTGGGTAGGGGGGATTACCAAAGTCTGCCTCGGAGATCGATACAGGGAAATAAAATAAATATTCCAGGGATGTGCGAGCAAGAAATATTTCATTGGCCAACTTTTGATTGCTTTAGCCGCCCGTAACACGATTGTTAGCTCTGTGAAAACAGCAGGATCGACAGCCAATAGCGTCTTGTAGAAAGTGCTTCGACTTGGACAGTGGTTTATTCCCAGGCTTGTTGCTGGGCTCTTTTTAGAATGGGTATTTTCTTACATGATGGAGTTTTCACGCTCTGTGTTGGGGTGGAGGGGGGGATTCTGTCTTGTTAATTCATAACCCGCTTGGAGTCATTCAACGATTTCAGCGAGTGGTGTGTCAGAGTAGTAAATCTTTGTGATCAAATGCTGATGTAATATATTCACTGTGTTGGTAGACTGGGGGAGGGGGTGGACTGGCGTGACAAGGTCACGGGCCGATGTGGGGGGGGATGCTTAAATTTTAAATATCGTTTGTGGGGATTTGAGAATAAAGATAGCACTTATTACTGGGGATGTATTAATCATATTGTGAAGTATTATGTTATGTGATCTGATTTAATACATTTGCCTTGGGATTATTTATATGGTTGTTGTGGGTTTATTCATTGATATAAACAAGAATAGCCGTTATCTGATCAATGTGAGAGACTTGCCTAACACACATGCCGCAGTGATCAGTCAGTCGTCCAATGCACAATGACAGTGTGTGTAAGACTTGCCTAACACACATGACGCAGTGATCAGTCAGTCGTCCAATGCACAATGACAGTGTGTGTAAGACTTGCCTAACACACATGACGCAGTGATCAGTCAGTCGTCCAATGCACAATGGCAGTGTGTGTAAGACTTGCCTAACACACATGACGCAGCGATCAGTCAGTCGTCCAATACATAATGACAGTGTAAGACTTGCCTAACACACATGACGCAGTGATCAGTCAGTCGTCCAATACACAATGACAGTGTGTGTAATTATATTGACCAGTCAGTTGGGCGAAGTACAAGACCGTGGGACTCATCACGATGACGAGGCTCATCTTATAAGCAGCAGAATGTTCAAAATGGTTTGTTTTTATTGAAAAACATAAACCTTTCTTGACATGGCTCCACAGTGAGCCCCAGCTCTGTCAGATAGCCACAGCTCTGTCAGATAGCCACAACTCTGTCAGATAGCCCCGGCTCTGTCAGATATCCCCGGCTCTGTCAGATAGCCACAGCTCTGTAAGATAGCCACAGCTCTGTCAGATAGCCCCGGCTCTGTCAGATAGCCACAGCTCTGTCAGATAGCCCCGTGCTGTCCTGCTTGTATGAACAACATCGATGAACTGGTTTATCATACTACCGAGGACAGTGGCCTATAGACCCAGACTGGACACTGACTTTGATATCAGAGCACATCCGTAGAACCGTGCTATTTAACCTTGACCTTCCCTATTGACAATTTCCGATGTGTAAACAGCGTCGTCACCTCTCACTTTGCTTGGGACAAACAATCGACCCGTGATTAATTGATCTCCTGCCATGAGCACCCGGCGCCCAGGTTTGTGGTCACTGAGTCAATCCTGGCTAGGAGTCATTCATTGAGTACCAGTGCACGGAGTAACATCCTTACCAGGAGTCATTCATTGAGTACCAGTGCACGGAGTAACATCCTTACAAGGAGTCATTCATTGAGTACCAGTGTACGGAGTAACATCCTTACAAGGAGTCATTCATTGAGTACCAGTGCACGGAGTAACATCCTTACCAGGAGTCATTCTGAGACATATCTATAGGCCGTAGGTCGTTCCCATTTCTCAGGGGTCATTCCTGTATGTTAGAATTCAATCATGTATCCAGAGATCTTATTTGTATGTAAAGAACCAGTGCCTTCTTGTAATTATATCTTTCCCCCTTCCCCCCAAACAAAGTACTGTTCTCCTATGGCACCTCATTATTCTATCTCAGTATCCTGTTCCCAAGATGTTTCCAAAGTCCCAATTTAAGAATAATTCAAATTTAAGTAAGCTTCTTAGGTCACGCTAAGTCAAGATTGTGTTAAGAGCAGTAGAGCGGGAAGTCAGTTTTTGTATTTACGGGAATTGAGCTCTCACAAATTTCGATTTTTAACTGAGTCTGTTTTATGGATTAATAATAATTGGGATAAGAAGAAGGCATCTAAAGACTTTCCTTAGTGACAATGCTCCAACTTATATTTGCAATGTATTTGTTTCTACTGACTTATAAGTATAAAGTAGTATAAACTTTTAGGTTTGCGTCATCTTGATGTGCCTCATATAACTGATATCAAAACTTTTACAACGACCTTTTCTTTGACCAAGTTTATTTCATCAAACTAACTATTAGGTCAATTGTCTGTATGACTGTTCAAACTTAATCTCATTGTTTTCTCAAACATGGTCTTCAAGTTCTTAGGTAATTTTCTCAAATTTGATCATTATCATGAAATTGTGTAACATGATTGATGGTGGGTGGGGTCAAGAATCAGGTGGGTGGGCTCAAGAATCAAGTTGGTGGGCTCAAGAATCAAGCGGGTGGGCTCAAGAATCAGGTGGGTGGGGTCAAGAATCAGATGGGTGGGCTCAAGAATCAGTTGAGTGGGGTCAAGAATCAGGTGGGTATGGTCAAGAATCAAGTTGGTGGGCTCAAGAATCAGGTGGATGGGGTCAAGAATCAGGTGGGTGGGGTCAAGAATCAAGTTGGTGGGCTCAAGAATCAGGTGGGTGGGCTCAAGAATCAGATGGGTGGGCTCAAGAATCAGGTGGGTGGGCTCAAGAATCAGATGATGATCTCAAAAAAAATTGTGAAACATGATTGATGGGGGGTGGGGTCAAGAATCAGGTGATGATCTCCGCCAAGAAATTGTGAAGCATGATTGATGGTGAGTGGGGTCAAGAATCAGATAGGTGGGGTCAAGAATCAGATGGGTGGGCTCAAGAATCAGGTGGGTGGGCTCAAGAATCAGGTGGGTGGGCTCAAGAATCAGATGGGTGGGCTCAAGAATCAGGTGGGTGGGCTCAAGAATCAGATGATGATCTCAAAAAAAATTGTGAAACATGATTTATGGGGGGTGGGGTCAAGAATCAGGTGATGATCTCCTCCAAGAAATTAAAGGAGCTAACAGCAATCTCAGAGACACATTGAAGCCTAATTCTGAATTTTTAAAAACTATTTTAATTTTTACCTACCAATTCCTAACAATAAATAATCTTTGTATCAATCTGTTGAAGAGAGAAGAATATAGGTTCAAAAGCTAAAGTGATATGTGAGCATTGTAACTAATCCAGTGTTATAGAATTTAATATTTTTGTTTGTGCATGTTTATGTTACTCTTGAGAATTTTTTTAGTTTAATAATTGTGATATTGTGATTATATTTTTGCTATCTGCTACTGCAATTGAGGGGAGTCAATCAGCCCACTGACTAGAACCCTACACCTTTGTCTTGAGAACCCTTGATTGCTCCCCCCCCCCCAACCAACACTCCTTGCCATCACCCCTCCTCCTTCTGATCAAAGTTAGATATCAGCACTCAGGTCTATGCAGGGAAAAAACCTCAAGCCCCCAAGGCCTGAAATTTAAGTGCTGTTGTTTGCATGTGCAATTATGTTATGTCACCACCACTTGAAAGTTTCTGGCCAGGTTACACTGAGCCCAAAAGTTCCATAGCCAGGAGATATTATGTCTCAATGTGCAAATTAGAATGACATTTGCAACATTGGTTGGCTTGAAGTTGTTGTTTTTTAAAAATAAATATCATAGCCCAAAACCTTAAAGAGAGACAGAATGAATTCCCACAAAAGTTGAACTGTTTGAAAGTTGATTCCTAAGACTTGAGAGAACAAAAAATCACACCTCCTAATTAGTGTTGCCGAGTATTTCATAAAAATTAAATATTTTATCTTTTGTGTGTCTTTGTTTTAGATGATTGCCAATTGTTTTATAGTTGAGATTTTTAATAGTGTACATTGGAGAATGTCAGCAGAAAATGGTGGAAGCACGACCAGAAAAAGATTTTCCTACTGACTGATGTCACAATTTTTTTTTTACATTTGTATTATATTGATTGAATTGAAATGGTCTGGGGCAAGGGGTTTGTTTGTTTTTCATTGTCTGGCCCAGCAGCAAGTTTATATATTTATTATAAAACAATTGTTTTGTTTCAATCATTTCTAGTGTTGTATAGCTGTGTTTAATTGCACAATTTTATTTTTTTCCAGCCCCAGAAGTACTAGCTCAACAGCCCTACGGCAAGGAGGTGGATTGCTGGTCCATAGGAGTAATAGCTTATATATTGTGAGTATTCATAACATAGGATTAGTAGCTTATATATTGTGAGTATTTATAACATAGGATTGATAGCTTATATATTTGAGTATTATAACATAAGATTAATTGCTTATATATTGTGAGTATTCATAACATAGGATTAATAGCTTATATATTTGAGTATTCATACATAGGATTAAAAGCTTATATATTGTAAGTATTCATAACATATGATTAATACTATAGCTTATATATTGTGAGTATTGTGGGGGCGCTGCGGTACAAAAACAATTCTAAAATAAAAATAAAAATCGGTCACGGGTTCAAACCCCGGTTCTGGCACCCCTACGGGTAGATGATGCTCGTTAAAACCTTGGCTGGTAGTTCATCTAGGTGAAGGAAACTCCGAATACAAATCCTCCGCTGCCTTGCGGCTATACCTGCCTTGCGGGAAAGGCTAAGGGAGTAAACCCTGAAAGAAAATCAGGAATTGGAGCACCTACAGGCGGTCTATACATAAGACTTATGTACATACCGGCAGCTCCTGCGACGCCAATGGCAGCCAAGCTGCATCGACGCAAGTCGTTCCCTTGGTTACACCATTGACGTGGAGAGGGGGGATATGCTGTATGGGCAGCAGCTAATTCTCCATAATACCCGCCCAGNGTGTTGTATAGCTGTGTTTAATTGCACAATTTTATTTTTTTCCAGCCCCAGAAGTACTAGCTCAACAGCCCTACGGCAAGGAGGTGGATTGCTGGTCCATAGGAGTAATAGCTTATATATTGTGAGTATTCATAACATAGGATTAGTAGCTTATATATTGTGAGTATTTATAACATAGGATTGATAGCTTATATATTTGAGTATTATAACATAAGATTAATTGCTTATATATTGTGAGTATTCATAACATAGGATTAATAGCTTATATATTTGAGTATTCATACATAGGATTAAAAGCTTATATATTGTAAGTATTCATAACATATGATTAATACTATAGCTTATATATTGTGAGTATTTATAACATAGGATTAATAGCTTATATATTGTAAGTATTCATACATAGGATTAAAAGCTCATTTATTGTGAGTATTCATACATAGGATAATAGCCTATAAATTGTGAGTATAGTGATTGTAGAAGTAATTGAGTCAAGAAACAAGACATCAACAGCTTGTGGTCTGTGTAACAGCTGTCTCTTTAATTTCGATCAGCTATACTAATAAAAGCCAAAGCCCTGACTTACTCACTCATCACTAAATCTGCAACTTCCTGTGTAGGTAGAAGCATGAAACTTTGGGAAGTTGTTGGCTACTCTCTCATGACAAAATTAGCGAAAAAGAATTTTAAAATTCCCGCCAATGTGGGGCCGGGGGTCCAAAAACTTTTTTTCTTATGTGGGATATATAAAAATTGAAAATCACTTATTTCCTTATTTCCAGAGTAGGTAGAAGCATGAAACTTTAGGAAGTTGTTGAGTACATTTACGCGATAGTAACAGACAATGAAATATTTAAATTATCACTTATTAGGGGCCGGAGGCCCAAATGTAGTTTTTTCCTTATATAAGCTTATAAAATCTGAAAATCACTAATTCTCCAATTTCCCGTGTAGATAGAAGCATGAAACTTTGCGAAGTTGAGGAGTACACATCCGCAATGGTAACATGCATAACTATTATTCTAATTATCACTTACTAGGGGCCCACATTTTTTTCTTATTTTTAAAACTGACTCATCCCTAATTCTACAATTTTCTGTGTAGGTAAAAGGATGAAACTTTGGGAAGTTGATGAGCAATTTCTCCAAATGATAATTGGCAATATGATGGCTATGATAAGTCCCCACATATCAACCACTTGTGCTGGTCATAATTCAAAGAACTGAGCAAAAGTTTCATGTTTTCATACGTCTCTTTCAGTGTTACCAAGTGTACCACTGGAAGAGATGATATTTTTGTCAAATTAAATAGAAGAACTTTTTTCAAACTGCGCTTTGATGAATCAATAAAGAATCTCCACTGATTGACAGTGATTGGCATCGTAAGCAATTCCCATAGATGTGACAAGACTTTCAATATTATTACAATATAAGAAATCTTGCTTACTTGAAAAGATCTGTACAAGTTCTTCTTCACAATATCTGTACACACTTACACTAGCTTCAGGAGTGAGAAAGTTCTGTTCTTGTAAGCGGGATGTAAGAGGTTCAGCTGATGACTTGGGAAGGTCAAGCTCTTGAACAAGATCATCAAGATCTCGAACTAGATCATCAAGATCTCAAACTAGATCATCAAGATCTCAAACTAGATCATCAAGATCTCGAACTAGATCATCAAGATCTCAAACTAGATCATCAAGATCTTGAACTAGATCATCAAGATCTCAAACTAGATCATCAAGATCTCAAACTAGATCATCAAGATATCAAACTAGATCATCAAGATCTCGAACTAGATCATTAAGATCTCAAACTAGATCATCAAGATCTCCCTGAGTGAGAAGTTTTTGTGTGATTTCTGCACTAAAATCAGAATTATGAACATCACCACTGTCTTTAGAACTGGAGATGTCATCACTTTCAATATCATCCAGCTGAGTAGGAAGAAAAGGCACAGGAATGTCTTCAGTGTCCTACAGGCCTCATGGCTGATGGTACATTAGGATATTGATATTTAATCTTGTGTCTGCTCAACTTGTTGAGTCCAAAAACATTCGTCATGCAAAAATAGTAGGGCTGTGGAAATCAACTAGTAATTTCTCGATTAGTCTGTAAAACATTTTATTGATTAAAATTATTTTAATAGATAAAATAGCATTTAAAATTGTGGAGTATGTTTTGAACAATTTTTTCTATTTATTAATAAATAATTTAAAGTGTAAACTTTAAAATATGCCGTTTTTATATGGAAAATGATATAAAAAATTAAACATTGTTTTTACTTAACAATAACAGAATTTAAATGAATTGACATTATATTGGACTACTTATATTTAAATATATCCCCCATTGAATTTCCAGTTTAATGACATCATACATCTTATTTTTAGCTTTAATCAAAGTTATAGATTAATAATTCTGTAACTTTTCAAAAGTTAACGATGGTCTGTGACTAATTCTTTATATCAATGGGGATCCTCTCTTTCCTGTACATGTTAGTTAGTTAGTTATTTCCTCTCGGGCCGAAGACGGCACATAGGGCAGAGGTCATAGATTTCCATTTGTGACGATCCGTTGTTAATAGTATTAAGTCCTGGTTATTTCTTAGACCCATGGTTGAGCTTTCTCTTATGTTTGTTCTACGCAGGGTTTCTTTTGGTCTTCCTTGTTTTCTTTTGCCTGACGTGGGAGTCTTCTTTCGTCCATTCGAAGAACATGACCGATGTAATTCCATCGTCTTCTCCATATAAAATTTGACACATATTCTTGGTTCGTTTCTTTTCTTATTGCTTCATTTGATTTGAAATCACTCCATTTTATATTTAAAATTTTTCGGAGGCATTTGTTTTCGAAGGCAACTAATTTTTTTTCTATATATTTAGTGGATTTCCAGCTTTCGCATCCATATTAATACAGGGATTACACAGGAGTTGAATAGCCTAAGTTTTTTATGCTTGCTAATTGTCCTTGATCTCCAAATATTTGTAAGTTTGTTAAAAGCACTTGACGCCAACGCAATTCGAGTCATTATCTCTGATGTTGTATCTCCATTATATGTCATTTTGCTTCCTAAATAAGTGAAGTTGGTTACTTTCTCTATAGTTTGATCATTAAGTTTTATATCATTGGATTGGTTGGTGAGGTCCATGATTTTTGTTTTGGTTGTGTTGATTTCAAGACCAATTTGATTTGAAAAGTGCTGGAGACGATCCGTTTTTTCTTGGATGTTCAAATGCGTTGAGCTTAAAATAGCCAGGTCATCTGCAAAGTCAAGGTCTTCCAATGTATTGTTTTCGATCCATTTGATGCCTAATCTGGCATCTGTGCATTTTCCCATGACCCAATCGATTGCTATTCCAAACAACATTTGTGACATGACACATCCCTGTTTCACCCCTGTTTCGACTGGGAACCAGTCAGAATTTCCGGCCTCAGTTTTCACACAGCAACGTGAATCTGCATAAAAAGCTTTAATAACGTTCACATATTTTGTTTGGGAAACCATAGATATTAATAGATTCCAAAGTGTAGGTCGTTAGAGGCTGTCGAAAGCTTTTTGGAAATCAACAAAATTTATAATAAGCTGGGATTGATATTCAACAGATTCTTCGATGATTGTTCTGAGTGTGAATATATGGTCAATACATTACCAATGTGGTCTGAAGCCCGCTTGCTCTTCTCTGAGCCTTTTGTCTATTGACTTTTTTATTCTCTCCAGTAGGACACTGCAAAAAAGTTTTCCTGGCACAGATAGCAAAGTTATTCCACGCCAATTATTGCAGTCCGACAAATCGCCTTTTTTTGGCAGTTTAAAGATGGCACCATCTTTTCATTCTTTTGGTGGGGACTCATTTCGCCAGATGTCATTGAATAACAGCAATAAATGCTGTAAAACATTGTCACCTGCAGACTTTAGCATTTCCCCTGAAATTCCATCTTCGCCAGTTGCTTTGTTGTTTTTTAACTTCCTGATGGCTTGTTTCAGTTCTTCAAGTGTGAAATTCTCACATGATGCAGTTAAAATGGGCATGTTTTCTTCTTCACCAATAACTGGGGTAGTCGTTGGCTGTGGTCTATTTAATATTTCTTTGAAATGTTCTGCCCACCTTTGCTTTTGTTCTTCATCTGATGCTAATAATCTGCCATTGATGTCTTTGATTGGTGCACTTTTTGTGGGTGGATGGTTGCACAGCTGTCTCATAATGTGAAATAAAGTTTTGCTGTTACCTGTTTTTGCTGCCATTTCCGCTGCTGCAGGCAGATTGTTTACAAAGTTGTTTTTGTCTTTTCGTGCACAAGCTTTCACTTCTTTGTCCAGCAGAGCATAGCGTTTTTTGCTGCATAAGTATAAGGAAGACATTTTTGCTGATAAAAGGTTTAGCTTCATTTGTTTTCTTTCTTGGATTTTTATCCAGGTGTTTTCGCTTATCCATTTTTTCTTCTTACTTTGTTTGAAGCCAGCTGTGTTGACTGCTGCATTATTCATCCTATTTTTAAGAAAGTTCCATTCAGTTTCAATGCCCTTTTCAGCATTATTATTGTCTATTAGGGTTGGCAGAGCTGTGTACTTGTTGTTTATTTCAATATTGTAAGCAGCCTGGATGTCTTTTAACTGCAGGCGTTGGGAGTCTATTTTCATATTTTTAGTTGGTTTCTTCTAATGTTTTAATCTCATTTTTAATTTGGCAATGCAGAGGTTGTGATCACTGCCAATATCTTCTGTATGCTCTTACGTCACGGACTGATGATAGAAGTTTTGAACTTATGCAGAAGTGATCTATTTGGTTTTTGGTGCAATTATCCGGAGAGGCAGGATAAGTAATTTTATGTATATCTTTATGGGGAAATAATGTGCTTGCTATCACAAGGTTTGATAGTTGACAAAATTCTATTAGTCTTTCTCCATTTTGATTTAAATTTCCGATGCTATGTTTTCCTATGCATCTTTCAATATCCTTGTTGTCCTCCCCTACTTTGGCATTAAAATCTCCCATCACAATAATAATATCATGTTTTGGTATTTTGCTAATTGCGTCCATCAACAGATTGTAGAATGAGTCTTTCTGGGCGTCAGTGTTGTCGTTGGTTGTTGCATAGCACTGTATAATAGATAATTTAAAATATTTTGTTTGGTATCTAGCTGTTACTATTCTTTCGTTGACTGTTTGCCAGCTGATGAGCGATCAATCAGCACTGTGTGTCATAAGGATTGCGACACCTTCCGAATGTTGGTGTCGTTTATCCCTGAGTAAATTATGTGTAGATTTTCATTAAATAAGAACTGTTTACCTGCGTCTTTGTCCATCTACACTCACTAATACCAAGAATATCCAGGTCGTAGTTTTTCATTTCACTACACACTTGAGCACATTTTCCTATTTGGTGCATTGTTCTTACGTTCCAATATCCAATTTTGAAGGTAGATTTGCATTCAAGCAAGTTGGAATGAAGCGTCGTTTTATTGAAATCCATAATTCTGTTTCAGTAACGGTTATTTTTTCACGATGGTGGATTGTAAGGCCACCGATCAACCGTCCGAAGCAAGCTAGAAGATAAACACATCCTCCATCTTGACATGGTCCGTGACTAATTCTTTATATCAATGGGGATCTTCTCTTTCCTGTACATGTTCTGTGACTAATTCTTTATATCAATGGGGATCTTCTCTTATCTTCTCTTTCCTGTACATGTTCTGTGACTAATTCTTTATATCAATGGGGATCTTCTCTTTCCTGTACATGGTCTGTGACTAATTCTTCCTCTCAGGTTGAAACTAAGAGCCCACACACGGGAGCATAACCAACTCTGGAAATAATATCACCTGACTGTGGTGGCCATGAAAAGATATAGACAAGGTTTTATCTGCCCTAAACGTCAATTATTTTTTGTTAACATTGATAAAATCTTCTGTTGCAGGTTGTGCGGCTACCCTCCTTTTTATGATGAAAATGATGCAGAGTTATTCAAGCAGATTTTAAAAGCTCAGTATGAGTTTGACTCTCCTTTCTGGGATGAAATCTCTGACTCAGGTATAATTCTAGACATCTTCTAACATGCAATGTCTGACTCAGGTATAATTCTAGACATCTCTGACTCAGGTATAATTCTAGACATCTCTGACTCAGGTATAATTCTAGACATCTCTGACAGGTATAATTCTAGACATCTCTGACTCAGGTATAATTCTAGACATCTCTGACTCAGGTATAATTCTAGACATCTTCTGCCAGGAAATCTCTGACTCAGGTATAATTCTAGACATCTTCTAACATGAAATCAATGAGTCCTGTACATTTCTTGACATTTACCAACATTATTTGTGTTTTAGCAATGTACCTCTGAGTAAACTTAACATATATATATATATGTTTTATTTAATTTATTTTTTGAGGATAAACCTGTTGCCCTTGATTTAATTATTTTACGCACCTCTACATTTGAGTTTCTAGCGAATCACTGATAGAATAGTGTTATTAAATTCTTGTCTTTTTGTGCAGCCAAAGACTTCATTCGACATTTGATGTGTAAAGATCCTAAAGAAAGATATACATGCAAGCAAGCCATAGCTCATCCGTGGTGAGTCCGATTGAATTAAGTCATTTTAGACTTGTTGGCACAACAAATCATCAACTACAATCAGGTTTAGGTCAACAAATCATCGACTACAATCAGGGTTAGGTCAACAAATCATCGACTACAATCAGGGTTAGGTCAACAAATCATCGACTACAATCAGGTTTAGGTCAACAAATCATCGACTACAATCAGGGTTAGGTCAACAAATCATTGACTACAATCAGGGTTAGGTCAACAAATCATCAACTACAATCAGGTTTAGGTCAACTAATCATCGACTACAATCAGGGTTAGGTCAACAAATCATTGACTACAATCAGGGTTAGGTCAACAAATCATGAAAACAATCAGGGTGGCTCAACAAAATCCCATTCTAATTTAGAAATACAAGACAAAGATAGGTGGTATAAAAGTTAAAGATGTTTAATTTAGAAGACAGAAGAGAAATCTTTAACTGAGAGAATGAATGCACTGCATATGTAAAACCTCATAAGCGCAACCCCATGTTTTAGTCATATTAAATCAAATTATTTGAACTTAAAAGTTTTAATTTATTTTCTCTTTTTAGTCCACTTATAAAAAATTGGTTTTTAAAAATCTTGTTTACCTCTTATTATTACTTTCATGCCCGTCTCTGAAATTTTGATTTTGAGAAAATAAACACGACTGAGCAAATTCTATATAAAAAAGGAAATCTTTATGATATCAAGATTTCTTCAAGTTGTTTCAGGGGCATTTATATGTTATAAGATGATATCATGATATCATACAAACCAGATATTTATATGTTAGACATTGCTATCATACATACCAGATATTTATATGTTACAAGATGCTATCATACAAACCAGATATTTATATGTTAGAAATTGCTATCATACAAACCAGATATTTATATGTTACAATATGCTATCATACAAGCCAGTTATTTATATGTTACAAGATGCTATCATACAAACCAGATATTTATGTTACAAGATGCTATCATACAAACCAGATATTTATATGTTACAAGATGCTATCATACAAACCAGATATTTATATGTTAAAGATGCTATCATACAAACCAGTAATTTATATGTTACAAGATGCTATCATACAAACCAGTAATTTATATGTTTCAAGATGCTATCATACAAACCAGTTATTTATGTTACAAGATGCTATCATACAAACCAGTAATTTATATGTTACAAGATGCTATCATACAAACCAGTTATTTATGTTACAAAATGCTATCATACAAACCAGTTATTTAAATGTTACAAGATGCTATCATACAAACCAGATATTTATGTTACAAGATGCTATCATACAAACCAGGTATATATATGTTACAAGATGCTATCATACAACAAACCAGTTATTTATATGTTACAAGATGCTATCATACCAACCAGATATTTATATGTTACAAGATGCTATCATACAAACCAGTTATTTATGTTACAAGATGCTATCATACAAACCAGTTATTTAAATGTTACAAGATGCTATCATACAAACTAGATATTAATATGTTACAAGATGCTATCATACAAACCAGTTATTTAAATGTTACAAGATGCTATCATACCAACCAGATATTTATATGTTACAAGATGCTATCATACAAACCAGATATTTATGTTACAAGATGCTATCATACAAACCAGTTATTTATGTTACAAGATGCTATCATACAAACCAGTTATTTAAATGTTACAAGATGCTATCATACAACAAACCAGTTATTTATATGTTACAAGATGCTATCATACCAACCAGATATTTATATGTTACAAGATGCTATCATACAAACCAGATATTTATGTTAAAAGATGCTATCATACAAACCAGTAATTTATATGTTACAAGATGCTATCATACAATCCAGTTATTTATGTTACAAGATGCTATCATACAAACCAGATATTTATGTTAAAAGATGCTATCATACAAACCAGATATTTATATGTTACAAGATGCTATCATACAAACCAGATATTTATGTTAAAAGATGCTATCATACAAACCAGTAATTTAAATGTTACAAGATGCTATCATACAAACCAGATATTTATATGTTACAAGATGCTATCATACAAACCAGTTATTTATATGTTACAAGATGCTATCATACAAACCAGATATTTATATGTTACAAGATGCTATCATACAACAAACCAGTTATTTATATGTTACAAGATGCTATCATACAAACCCAGATATTTATGTTACAAATTGCTATCATACAAACCAGGTATTTATATTTATATGTCACAAATTGCTATCTTACAAACCAGATATTTATATGTTACGAAATGTTCTCCTCAGGATTTCTGGGAACGCAGCCTTGAGCAAGGACATTCATGCGTCTGTAAAAGCACAGATGCTCAAAACTTTTGCAAGGACCAAGTGGAAGGTAAAAAACATCTGTATTTTGGTTTTACCAATACTCTAATGCAAAGTTTTAAGTTTCATGGTCCATATGCAAAATAACAAACTTGTGTGAAAATTTGCACACTATCTATTTTTGTGTGCAAAATTTAACACCCCTCCCCCCACAGACACAAGTTATGTTATCTTTATAATATAGAAATAAGCTAATTGATAACAACTGCACTGGACAGGGCAGTGATGTTGAACCTATGCCATCACGCCTGCCACAGACAGCACGCCTGCCACAGACAGCACGCAGCTCCAAATCAGCCGGCATGCAATTAAAATATTTCCATAATCAAACCACTTTGCTTGCACTTTGTGTTGGTATTTTACTATAAGTAGGTTTTAATTGAATTTTGGGCACCCTGACCCAAAGTGGTTCACCATCACTGCAAGAGGGACAATCTTTTCTTCAGTTTAAGGGCCTCACTAAAGCTCATCAAAAGAGTTGACAACTTTTGTTTTAGTCTAGGCAATGAAAATTGTTCAAATCATCATTTTATTGGGATCAAATATATGGAAAATGAGTTGCACTTAGCATCATTTCAATTGGATAAAATAACTGGAAAGGGTGCAAATTATACAAATTTGAGTGAGTAATAACATTGAATCTAATCAGTGCAAAGCTAAGAAATCTTTTGTATCTATTATTTTTATTATTCACTCTAAAATTGTTTCTCATAATTTCTAAGTGTTATGTTCAGAGACCAACATTATCTTTTGATCTCCACAGCCAGTGTACTTCTATTTCAGTGACCAACATTATGTTCTCATCTCCACAGACAGTGTACTTCTATTTCAGTGACCAAACATTATGGTCTCATCTCCACAGCCAGTGTACTTCTATTTCAGTGACCAACATTATGTTCTCATCTCCTCAGACAGTGTACTTCTATTTCAGTGACCAAACATTATCTTTTCATCTCCACAGACAGTGTACTTCTATTTCAGTGACCAAACATTATCTTTTCATCTCCACAGACATTGTACTTCTATTTCAGTGACCAAACATTATCTTTTCATCTCCACAGACAGTGTACTTCTGTTTCATTGACCAAACATTATCTTTTCATCTCCACAGACAGTGTACTTCTATTTCAGTGACCAAACATTATCTTTTCATCTCCACAGCCAGTGTACTTCTATTTCAGTGACCAAACATTATGTTCTCATCTCCACAGACAGTGTACTTCTATTTCAGTGACCAACATTATGTTCTCATCTCCACAGACAGTGTACTTCTATTTATCTTAGATATACAGACGCTCCTTCTATGCAGAAGATAATTGCGTCCACAGACCATGAGAGATGATCTGTTGGCAAGTGATGCAGCGGTCACAGGCCACGGCTATAGGGGTTCCACGCATTACCCCAGCCGCCTAACTATTGTCTAGTTAGGTACCCATTCAGAGCTGGGTGACTCGGGGACTCCTCAGGCCGCGAGAACAAATCCTCACCTTCGTGTGGATTCGAACCCGTGACCATCGGTATGGCAGTCGAGAGCGCTACCTCTCAGTGACCAAACATTATGTTCTCATCTCCACAGACAGTGTACTTCTATTTCAGTGACCAAACATTATGTTCTCATCTCCACAGACAGTGTACTTCTATTTCAGTGACCAAACATTATCTTTTNTCTTATCTTATCTTATCTTATCTTAGATATACAGACGCTCCTTCTATGCAGAAGATAATTGCGTCCACAGACCATGAGAGATGATCTGTTGGCAAGTGATGCAGCGGTCACAGGCCACGGCTATAGGGGTTCCACGCATTACCCCAGCCGCCTAACTATTGTCTAGTTAGGTACCCATTCAGAGCTGGGTGACTCGGGGACTCCTCAGGCCGCGAGAACAAATCCTCACCTTCGTGTGGATTCGAACCCGTGACCATCGGTATGGCAGTCGAGAGCGCTACCTCTCAGTGACCAAACATTATGTTCTCATCTCCACAGACAGTGTACTTCTATTTCAGTGACCAAACATTATGTTCTCATCTCCACAGACAGTGTACTTCTATTTCAGTGACCAAACATTATCTTTTGATCTCCACAGACAGTGTACTTCTATTTCAGTGACCAAACATTATGTTCTCATCTCCACAGACAGTGTACTTCTATTCCAGTGACCAAACATTATCTTTTGATCTCCACAGACAGCGTACTTCTATTTCAGTGACTAAACATTATGTTCTCATCTCCACTGCCAGTGTACTTCTATTTCAGTGACCAAACATAATGTTCTCATCTCCACAGACAGTGTACTTCTATTTCAGTGACCAAACATTATGTTCTCATGTCCACAGCAAGCCTACAATGCGACAGCTGTTATCAGACAGATGAAAAAGCTGGTGGTGAGCAAGGAAGAAAACACTAACAACCACACCTCCAGCAGCCCACAGCCGGTCAGCAGCCCACAGCCGGTCAGCACCCCAAAGCCGGTCAGCACTCCAAAGCCGGTCAGCACGGCCGCCGCCAGCAGTACAGAGTGAAGCACATGTTCCAGGTGTTCACATTTGATTTCTGTTGTCTCAATGAGACACCCCTCCCCTCCCCCTTCCCATTGACCACCAAGACCTGCATCCAGCATCAGGAAGAAACCGTACTGTAGCTTTGGTTCAGGGTAAAGATGCCATTGCTGCAACAGATTTCTTGACTAGAGACTTTGTCCAAAATGTTGTTCTGACTTGGTGAAGAGGACAGTTTCTGGTGGGAGCTGTCAATTTTAGGAGTGGAATGTTTTCATTAATGACATGCTTTCTGAATCTAGACAAACATATCACTTAGGAGGAAAATATTCTCTCTAATTACTTTATAGATAGCTCACTTTTACTTTGATTTGATGTGGATAGTGGGAAACAAAAGCAAGAAGTCGTGCCAGGTTTGTTGTAGTTTGATTTGTATTGAAAGCATTCCTTAAAACAATCAAATTGGACTCTTCGTGTTGTGAGCACCGTGATATTGTTAAGAGAAATTATTTATTTGAGTTCTCTGAGCCAATTTAAATTAAATTTTTTTTTTTGTATTTTGCACTCGATTTCATGTTGCGAATTGGTGAGTAAATTTGTAAACCTGGCTTAAACCATTGATATCAATTTGATTGAACTGTTGATGGACATTTTAAATATTCTTATTATTTTTGTTTCAGTTGAAGTTGTTCCAATATATATTTTTTCTCTCAGTATTTTGTCAACATGTCATTGAGTGTGATCACTTGAAGTTGTCTGTAAGCTTTTATTGACATTTGTTTGACTGAGATGTTTCTTGTGTTCATTCATTTACCTCTGTGCTGCTCTGTAGGGGGGGGGGGGTTTGCAAAAATGAAACATTTACAACATGGACATGTCAAATATTAAACCAGTTTTATAGTTAATATTTACTTGACAATTGTTTTATAAATCTCAAAAAGATATCGTGTTATCGTATATCAAAGTCAAGCAAAAGGGATGGAATGATTTGAGAATTTTAATTGAGCACACATAGTGTTAAGAGATGCCACTAAATGGCCTACATTTAATGGTATTGAAAGCACCATTTGTTTCTGATTTGTTTCTGCTGTAGTTAAATTTTTATATTTCTACTTTTGTTGATTATCTCAATTTCAGAAGTCTTGAATGTAGAAGAGTTTTAAAACAATGAAGTGGTTTATGAAAGTGTTCGCTTGTCTTGACCAAATTGGAAGAATGCTTGTGTGAAACATTGAGCAAATTACCACATTTTATGCAAAGTGAAATTTTATTGAAGATTCAAAATGGGTTTTTGTCATCTTTTAAAACCAATCAATTAATATATCAAATAAGTTGTCTGTAAAAAATTATTTTTTGTTTGGCTGTTCTGGTAGGCAGAGGTGACTTTCATTTAACCTACATAACTAAATGTGGGTGAGATTTACCCCGTTTAAATATTATTCATCTACTAAACTTGAACCTGCATAGCATTTATTCCATGTTTTTATTACCTAAAATTATTGATTCATGTCTGTGAGCACCTCTTGTTTGAATGTAAATTCATGTCTACTTAGATCTTCTCTCTGACATTCATGTCTACTTGGGTCTTCTCTCTGACATTCATGTCTACTTGGGTCTTCTCTCTGACATTCATGTCTACTTGGGTCTTCTCTCTGACATTCTTGTCTACTTGGGTCTTCTCTCTGACATTCATGTCTACTTGGGTCTTCTCTCTGACATTCATGTCTACTTGGATCTTCTCTCTGACATTCTTGTCTTTATAGGTCTTCTCTCTGACATTCATGTCCTTATAGGTCTTCTCTCTGACATTCATGTCCTTATAGGTCTTCTCTCTGACATTCATGTGTACTTAGATCTTCTCTCTGACATTCTTGTCTATTTGGATCTTCTCTCAGACATTCATTTCTGTTTTCTATTTCATGTATAAAAAGCCTCAAGAACAAGACAGAAGTCTATTTATTATTGTCTATCGGGTGCTGACAAATGTTGTTCCTGATAATATTTAGTTGCCCTATTGAGGCAGTAGTACCTTGATGTTACAGTAAGATATGAAACAGTAACAATGAACAAGACTGACTCACAGAAATATATTTCACTGCAAATGAACAATATATTTTGATTAAAATTATGGCTGGAATAACTATTAAAGCAGTGTGGGACAAAGATATAGGCACAGTTTTGTTTCCATCATAATCATTGAACTGTTATGTGAGACAAAGATATAGGCACAGTGTTGTTTCCATCATAATCATTGAACTGTTTCAACTTGTATGAGAAGAATAATGTTAATGTAAGTGTCATTATTTTTGCATTGAACAATACATTCAAAATAACCACAAATCTGAAATTAGTCTCTCCACTTTGCTTTGCCATTAGAATGATCCACAAATCTTTATCAGCATATTTTGCTTCTGATCCTTTAATGTGTTAAAGGTGGGTGGTTTTGGATAATTATTTGGTTTTATAACTTGTCCAAGTAACACAAATACAAATGTCAGACTTATAGTAGTTTTAAATATCAGCTTTGATTTCTGAAGTTGGTGCTGTACTGTAAGTATTAACTTGATGTAGTTCAGATCAAGATTTGCTGTCATGCTCTAATGCTTGTTTCTCTGATTGACACAACTCTTAGTCTCCATGGTATTTGGAACCTTTCACCAGTTGATGGAGTCTTTATTGTCAATTGTGAATATCTCAAGATGTAGGGAAAATAAAAAATGGCAACAGTAGTTGTCAACTAGAAAAGATAAAGTGTATTTTGAGCTCAGCCTTTGGTAGAAAGTCATTTCCCATGTTTCATTTTTATTAACCCAAAGACTTTTTTTAAATTAATTTTTTATTATTTTGGATTTTCTTTTTTCTGTGCATTGTAAATTTTTGTGATTTTAATTTAAACTTTTTTGGACTTGAACTTAAGTCACACTTTAAGGACTTGATATTTTCTCCTGCTTATAAATTAGTCTACAGTTAATTTCCATTTAATTTACTTGATTTACTCATGACTGTGATGAACCATGACATGTCTTTTATTCATTTGGATAAAAATTCATTTGGTCTGCACCAAAAAAGAACATAAACATACTTATGCCAATTTTCTCATGTGGGCGTATTTTAGTTGTATTAACTAGTTTAAGTCAAATCTTTCCATAAACACTGGATTGATCCTACAGTGGTCAATGCTTAAATAAGAAAACAGTTTTTGTGTATTCCAAATTTTTTTTGATTCCTTCGGGTACTATTTTGATCGAATACATCATTGCTAAACATGACAATATACACCAGTCTTTTTACTTGATATATACAATGTCTATTTTTAACTCTTTTTTTTTTTTTACTTAAGTTTGAATTCCTTGTCACTTTTATATGTGCTATATTACAAAAATGGTATAAAATTTAACTGATGTTCCTAAACTAATAAAAACATTCATTTTTACTGACTTGTTTAAATTTAATTGACAACTATCTACAATATATTGCAGTGCAGGAATTGGGTCATTATGTTTTATTTGGTTTTAAAAAATGTATTCGATATCAGTTAATTTATTTTGATTAATTATATTTTTATAACACATAGAGATCCTTTTAAGTTGTGATTCATTATTGCGTGAAATCTGGCTCCCAAATTGTGTGACGTAACACAGCAAATTTGTTCTGCTATTCAAGAAATCTGGAAGAAAAACCTTTTTGTTTATGCATGCAAGTCTAAATATAAATAATAAAAATACCTAAGGGAAAAGTATGTCAACAACAAAAAATATAAATTTTTAATAAATTGAGAAAAAAAATGAGAACAATTTTATTTAATTGAAGCAACATAATTAATTTTAATTGATTTTTAAAAATTTAACTATTAATCTATTAGTTAAATTTATCATTAATTTCCGCAGCCCTAGTTTATAATTATTTGAACCTGATACAAATCTAGAATAATGCAAGACCAAAGTTTTCTTTTTTTTTTTGAAACATAATAAATAATGGACGTAACATTCTGAATAGATTTTTAAAAAGTTTTACAAAGGGTCATTTTTCTTTGCTAATGAACATTAAATTTATTGTTTCTCCTCAACATAAAATTTTTACATTTTTTTCTTTTCAGATTATTATTATTTTAAAATGTTCATTGAAATTTGATCGAGACAATGAAATCCATCAGCATGTAACTCTTAAAGCCCCAAAGCGTTGTAATGCGTCCCTGCCCTCTATTCCCAAAGCGTTGTAATGCGTCCCTGCCCTCTATTCCCAAAGCGTTGTAATGCGTCCCTGCCCTCTATTCCCAAAGCGTTGTAATGTGTCCCTGCCCTCTATTCCCAAAGCGTCGTAAAGCGTCCCTAGATACCACTCTTGTTAGAAATGAGATCTCGGAAAGTAAAAAACTCTTCAATGCTTGAAAAATGATGTATTCGACTTCCAGCAATGGCGAGTGTTATCGCTCGATTCGCAAAGTTTTTTTGGTAGTTTTTAGTTTTTGTTGTTGTTTTTTTTGAAGATGTGATTTTCCTAAACTACAGGTAAATATAGTATTTGACTCAAAATAGTGTTTTGGATGCGTAAAATAACCATTCTTAGCCTAAAAATGAAGTCAGTATGACAATAATAATATAAATGGATTTTATGCAATTTTTTAAATGTCATAACCAGTTGATCGCAATACGGGAAATCCTTACGGGAATGAGGCGGAAGATTATTGAAAATCTTATGGGGCTTTAAGAGTTAAAAAAAAAAATTATTATTTTTTACCTGAAAGTGCAATATGCTTGTAAAAAAACACAAGAAGATAAACTGAAACTTTTGATTAGCATGAACACTTGTGTTTATTGTTTATAGGTTATCATTACAATGTAAGGAACTAATAGCTTAATTGATGATATCAAGGAGAAAATCTTTTGGAAGATTTATTATTTAATTTCACTTACTTGTAGTTCTTATGTATGTGCATTTCAAAGTATTGTTCAATTGATGGGAATATAGTTGACAATTGTATCTTGATCACTTAATAGTTCAATTAATTATATTTATGTAGGGGGTAGCTAAACAAATTTATGAATAAAAGTTAAAAGTCGTTCATAAAAAATACTTGTTTATAGAAATAGCTCAAACATTCCATTCAACCAATCCAAGCTGTAACCAAAAATGTTCAGAAAAAGATCAAATCTCATGAGACATCAACAAAGTTTACTGTGCAGCTCAAATATCTAAAGATAAGCTAATCCTGATGCTTTGACATTTTTGATGAACAGAATTCTCTTTGAAATTTATATGAACCATGTTTTAAATACTTTGTATATTTTACTAACAAAATTCACTACTAAATTTTCAACATGTCAGTTAGTGTTAGAGCTATGCTCTAAAAAAATCAGATATTCTGGAGCCACTGTGTCTTCTGGGTGATAGTTCCATGAGCAATACTGGCAATAGTTTTTTGATTCTTTTGTTTTAAAGATAGTGTTGTGAAATATGAATATATACATATTAGGGCTGTTATGGATTAATTTAAATTTAATCGTTAACTTTTGAAAAATTACCGAATAATTAATCGATAATTTTGACAAAGTTAAAAATAAGATGTATTATGTCATTAAAACTGAAAATTTCAAGGGAAGTAACAAAAACAGGCAATTAACATTTTTTAAATATAAATATAAGAGCTTATTTTAAAGTTTACACTTTAAAAATCTTTTTTCTGAATGGAGAAGTTTGTATGTAAAAAAAGCAAACTGTTATTAATTATTTATAATTAATCATTGATTAATAAATCAAACAATTAAACAACCTCTTCAATTTAATCGCTATTTTATTGATTAAAATAATTTTAATGGATAAAATTTTATACCGATTAATCGAGAAATTAATAGTTAATTTCCGCAGCCCTAATACATATATATATCTCCTTTCAGATAAAGTTCAACCAGCCAGTACCCAATATAAAACAACAGTTCATTCCCAAAGTTTTGCAACAAACAATTAAGTTCAATTATTTAGTCAGTGTACAAGTTTGTTTGCTCAAAAAAAAATTGACATGAAAATAGTTTCTTTTGAACCATTTATTACATGTTTAAAATGTTCATTTGAGCAATTGAAAGGTTTCAGTCAAGAAAACTGCTTAGAAAGATTCTTGATTTGCTATGAATTTATTTCCTGTTGGAAGAAATAAATGATGTGCCTAAAACTTGACTAACTACATGATGGCTCAAAGGCTTTTAAATGAGAATGTTAATTAAAACAAATTTTCTTTCACATCTTAATATTATTTTCACAAATTGCGAGTAACCTAGGGTCAATAGAAATACTAAGAATGCTGTCACAAAGTGATGAGCAATTCTTCTCATTCTTTGAGTTTGTTGATATAATGATGTCATGAGGCTTGTTGTTTTTGACAGGAGTTTTTCATATTACCAGATATGAAAGGCTACTTTGAAATTTCTTGTCGTCTTCCTTTTTTTTCCCCCTCTCGCTGGCATTGGCAACTTTATAATAAATTGAAGTGTCTTCTGAACTTTGCCAGTTATCTAATTAATAGACGTTTTGGCAAGCAACTGATGTAAATTTTATTACATTATGTAAATCTAGATGTGAGGCCCAGCATTTGTCGGTATGATAACAATCATTAGCTTGAGATGCAGTTCATTTTTGTAGTAGCAGTGCATAAAAACAAGAATAAAATCCATTCTGAAAAGAAATTAGTTGACTTTGTCTATTTCAGGGGACATACAATTTATTAATTTGATGCCTATGTCTAAACTGGAAACTTTGAAATGTTCCTGCTCCATAGATGAATTCTCATGTCATTTCTATTTGCTTAGCTTAAGTCCTTCTTGTCTGAGGGTTTGACGTGGTGTATGGATATGGTTTTTATTATTTGATTTTTGTGAGGGTCATAAAAAAATTTGAATATTTTATGATGCTGAGATTGTGTTTAAGATGCTGAGATTGTGTTTAGGATGCTATGAGTTAAAATTGAAACATTAATTTGTCCAAAAAAAACTTCAAATATTTTTGTAAAGAACTTGAAATATTTATTTGGCTAATGGAATGAAATGCTATCACTGTGATACTGCATTGAACTTAAAAATTAACATTGGCCTGTGTTCAATCCTGTTGCTCCACAAATTTACACCTCATTGAATAAATGCAGAAAAATGAATCCAAGAATTAATGAAAAAGTCTTCTTATAAATATATTATAATATTTATTTGTTGGTGTCGTCCCCCCCCCCCCGTGTTTTTATTATATTTGTCTGCAACATTGAATAAAAGGGCATATACATGAATGGACACAGTGATGTTTGAGGCTGTCGCTGCTTGTGTAGTAATGAAACTGTGTAAATTAATTGATCAAACTCTATGTTCACAAAAGTTTATCATAGAGAGAATCTGTTGACAAATTATGTGAATGTTTTGCTTTCCTTTTAAAAAGATTTATTTCATAAATATTTTATTCATCCTAACCCAAAAGTCAGTGTTGTTATTATACAAGTTATTTAAGAATTGTACACGTCTTATTTAAAGGATTTTAAACTATCCTCACATTTTCTTTGAAAGCCTATTTTTACTGTTGGTAATCTTTTACTGTTATGAGCAAAATAAAAATGTACTTTTAAATGAGATGACATTTTGCTTTTAGAATATTTTGTTGAACCACAAAATGATTTTTGGTATACAAAGATATTGGATAAATACACAAGCGAAGACTTTTGAAGAATTGATTGGTAATTGTGAGAAGTTTATACATATTAAAACAGATCAACTTCTCTACAATGTGCATCTGTGGATTTGAAACTATTATTTTCACAAATAAAATATTTCTTGAATAAATTCAAAGTTTTTGTTGTTCTTACACATTTGTCCCTTGTTAGTATTGTTAGTATGGAATAAAATAAGTGGTTTACTTTTTATTTGTCCCTTGTTAGTATGGAATAAAATAAGTGGTTTACTTTTTATTTGTTACTTTTTATTTGTCCCTTGTTAGTATGGAATAAAATAAGTGGTTTACTTTTTATTTGTCCATTGTTAGTATGGAATAAAATAAGTGGTTTACTTTTTATTTGTCCCTTGTTAGTATTGTTAGTATGGAATAAAATAAGTGGTTTACTTTTTATTCCGTTATGTTGTAGTATTCAATATGTAAACATACTTGAATCCACATCAGGAAAGTAAACTTTTGAAATTTTTAAGTCACACCAATCAATTATTCTATTATCTTGCTGTGGTCACACCAATCTAACAAAAGAATGTCAACTTTTGGTTTGAATTTTATATTTCCTCACTTTTAATGAGACCTGTATAAAACAAAGATAATAAATATAGAAATGAAGATATTAAAATTTAATCTGAAATAAAATCATTGGTTTGAAAAGTAACTTCTCTCTAAACTGGCATTTTACAAAATATTTCTTTAGATAAACTGGCAGCATAAATTATAATAATATTTCTGCGGACACTGAAGAGTTCAGGGAACTAATACTAATACCTTCACATTATTCTTTCTCAAAAAATTGTGGCAAGAGAGATAAACAAAAGCAAATGTTCCAATTCTTTTTTGCCACCTAATTTAACTATGGAGATAAATATACACACCAAAACAATAAACATAAAATATTTCGATAGGACAAAATTACCCAAAATGAGGAAAATAAATACATAAAAAGTTTGTTTATCTGCCAGCTTTGTTTCTGGATCCTGTAATTATCTTTAGTTTTTTTTAATTTATGCTATAAAACAGATTTGATCTAGCCCGTTTGGGTGTCTACCTTTTGTGGCAGTCCTAGAGTATTCCCACGGATGTCACTACCACTACTACTACTATTTCTGTAAAGTGGGGAAAAATATTTTTGTCCCATAATGAGGATTATTTTATTCAATTTTTACTCTTTTGTTACTCCATATTAATTATTATTGATAGATTAAAAAAACTTGATCATAATTATAAGTCTATATTTTTTTATTTTTTAAAAAGTACAGTAAATAATGTTCCTTCTAAGTTTTCTTGGTTCCTGATCAAAAAATAAACTTGTGTACAGAATTATATATTCCATATACACACATATTAAATTATTATCCTTATCAAAATTTGCTGCTTAACTGTTGTGTAGATAGATGTGCTGCCATGCAACTTAGAGGAAACATGATTGATAAATTTTATATTTTGACCATTGGCCTAAAGAAGTTTTTCCACCCCTCTTTCAAAAATACTTAACATAAAATAAATTGAAGCTGGAAGTGCTTGCTGCCACTCAAAGGTGGAAGTGCTTGCTGCCACTCAAAGGTGGAAGTGCTTGCTGCCACTTAAAGGTTTAAATAACAGGACCAAATCAAATGATACATAATAAAAATAATTCTTTAAAATGATCAATGTAATTAGTTTAATGTTTTAGAATAAAAACTGATAATGTATCTAAAAAATCATGTTAAGCCTGGTCCCTTTTTGGACTCAGGACGTGTTAGCGCATTTTCGTATTGTGTATCAGTACTTATGTTAGATATCAGCATTATGTAGTTATCACTAATTGTGTTTAGATTTTAGACATATATTTATGAATTTTCTTGTGTAATGAATATACCTGAAAAAAATTTATTTAAAAGTCATTTCTTTACATTTTATAATTTTTTATTTTCTCTTTAATCTAACTACAAGTCACCACAAATGATGAAGTAAAACTCTCTAAACTTTTACACATATTTTAATGACGTCAACTAAAAAAAACACTAATTAATTCTTTTGCACGATTTCACACCACTCTTGAATGCTTGAAAAACTATGTATTCGACTTCCGGCAATGGCGCCCGTTCCTTGTGCCAGTGTTAACTCTCGATTCGCAAAGTTTTTTGGTAGTTTTAACGGGGTTTTTTAACGGATCGAGTAACTGAGTGTTGATGCACCAATGGCAGGTCAGGACATACAAAAAACATATATACATCATGGGTCTAGGACTTATGGATCCTGTGATCATGGTGATGACAGACAGACGGACAAAACGGGGGCAATAGCGATTTCGACATCTCGAAAATGCGCTAAAAATCTATGACTTAAATTTCATTTTTTCTAAATTTTTAATCTACGCAATCAGTTGCTAAAAAAAACACTTTACAGATCTAAGGTGGCATCAGTAATAAAAATGTTATTAAAAAAAAAATTTCTACTGTATTAAAAAGATAACAAAAATCTAACTCTATCACAGCTTAGCTGACCAATGGTACACATTTGGAGGGTCAGTGTTAGCTGACCAATGGTACACATTTGGAAGGTCAGTGTTAGCTGGCTGACCAATGGTACACATTTGGAAGGTCAGTGTTAGCTGACCAATGGTACACATTTGGAAGGTCAGTGTTAGCTGACCAATGGTGCACATTTGGAAGGTCAGTGTTAGCTGACCAATGGTGCACATTTGGAAGGTCAGCTATTACATTAAAAGACTTATCTATATGCCACTATTTGCAATTGTTTTTATAGTCTTTTATTTAAAGCATTATCTAGAGTTCAACTATCTATCTAAAATGTTGTTTTTTTCCTATCAAGTGTTTATTTTAAGGATTGAAGTAAAAATGTAGTAGATTTGAAATAAACAGAATGAAAATGAAATATTACCTAAAATCTCTTTAGTCCACAAACTGAGATGATATTGTAAGGCCAAAAAGGCCAAGTTTGATATGCTTGTGGCTTGTGTGAGGAATGGTTTTGTTTGGTGAAAGGCCCTTGATTCTTTGATTCTTCTAAAATTTTTATTAAATATACAGTTTAGAGAGAAGTGAAACACAAAGACCAGTGTAAGGTCAATTGTCTTTTTGTTGATTTCAAGTTTTCAAATAAGAAATATAAATAATAAGATAAGAAGTTTTTAAATTATGCAATTAATAATAGTAACATGTAACAAAAATTAATTTCATTAGAGCAATGACGTGAGTTTTATTTGAAAGTGGACCAAAAAAATGAGCAGCTTATTAACTTCAAACAAAACTCGAAAAGATTTCCCCCATAGTATAAATAAACTAAACTCTTGGTTATCTGTAATGTTTTATACACAAGGGAAAGAAAACCTTTACACTTTGTAAACTAATTAAAACAGTTTTAAGGTTGTTAAAAAATAAAAGCCATTTATTTAAAGTAAGCAAATTTAACTAGTAAAACTTAAAATTTAAATGAGCAAAAAGATGAAACAAATTCTACTTCTATATAAACCACATCAACTTGTGTCTCCAACCATACAAAATAACTCTAAGACTGTGACACAAGGCAGTGGACCTTAAACATAAACCCCTAAAATAATGAAACACAAGTTGTCAAGTATAAAAGATGACTGTGAGGGGCAGAAAGCTATGAGATCAGATCTCCACAGTGATGCCGACGAATATAATCAAATGTTCCATGAGCTGGCATCTGCTAACATTCAAAATAAAAATACAACATGTGGCACTGGCGTCTCAGTGCTGTCTTAATAGTAGCCAAAAATATTTGATAAATCTAATTCAGTTATATTATTCCCTGATGAAAATATGGGCCATCTTTTTCATGTTTAAAAACATGTTCAATTCTAAAATTGCTTTAAACATAAGAATTTTTTATAAGAGTGGCTTTAAAAAATCTGTCAAGAGTTTATAAGAAACCTGAAGGTAACCTAGCCATATTTTATTTTTGGAAAGTTGTAGTCAGTCTGACAACTCCATTCTAAGGTCCATGGAGAAATTCTATGAGCAAGGATTTCAGATGAATGACCAGCATTATGCTTGTAACAGAAAATAAAAGACTGTTCAATACAATGTACACCAGAGAGAAAGAAACAAAACGTCAAGAAATCCTTCAACCCTCAAAACTTGTTTATAATTATATATATACACATATGTTATAAATTATTTATAACCAGCTTTTAAAAAATTATAAAAAGTGTCTTTCTAAAAGTCAACACATCTTTGAGTCTTAAGACCAATCAGTTGTTATTTACCATGGATCTATAATACTGCTGCATTTCATATTTCCTAAGAAGTGAAGTTAGTGCTGAAGCTAACAGGCGCATGTAAGTTGATTCTGTCAAGTTCCTTCAACTAGAAATAAAGACCTGGAATTTACCTTGTCTAAAGCTACTTTAAGTTCTGTGCCATCATGACCAAAGCTCAAAACTAAGCAGCTCACTACATTGAAAGATGTCTCTCTCTGACTATCTGCTAGTTCATTTCAACTGCTTACTAAGGACTCATTTTTTTAAAAATCAATGTGAGAAATGTTAAAAAAACCACTTGGTATTTGAGCATGTAAACTTAAAGTTGGATCAACTTTCTAACCAGACTGAACAGACTGAGGTCTTCATTGGCTACTTTTCATCTGCTTCCTTTCAGAAAGACACCAAAAGTTGAAAGCACTTTTTCAAAAATTATATTTTGTAAGAGGTTCAAATAAAAAACATGCAATAAAACATTGAGATTTTATTTATTTATTATGACCAAAGCATCTCATTAGCTTTCAACATTTTTCATCCAGCAAAAGGCAAAAAATCCAAATTTGTCACTTCAGTTTGTGCTAATTTGTTAAATTATTTCCTCAGATTTTCCCTGGATTGCTGGACTAAAAAATGTTAATCACTTTGGAACTGAGCCATCAAAGTCTTGAGATTTTCACACACACATCCACACAACTTGAAGGTTCACTCATTCTCATCAATTCCCCATCCTGCCTCTTCACACATCATATTAACACAACCATCTCACTCATTAGGATTCAGATAAACTCAACATTCCCCCAGGTGCCTGACTTGTGGTTTAGACGTCATTTGGAATGACTTGAAAGACAAACAATTCAGCCCAGCATATCCTGGCAACACAAAAAGAAAGATATAAAATTACTAATGCAATAAAACACATCTGTACTCGGTCCAATCCCATCCCAGCTCCAATCCAAATCTCAATCAAATTAAAACTGTTAAGTGTTGCCTGAGCTTCAATACCAAATTAAACCTTTCTTTATTTTATCTGTAATTTGACTGTATCTACAAGTTTTGTAAACTAAAAGTCAGGTTATACTTACATCATCCGAATCATCATGATAAGATTTGAGTGCAGGCTTATCTTTCACTGGACCTTTCCCATTGTGCTGAGGGGATCTGTTCTCTTCCTCTACCTGTAAACAAACATCGTTGCCAAAGCTTTAAACTATTTATTTTATTCACAGAAATTATTAGTGCATCTTGATTGCTATTTGCATGCATCACAAATGAAGACATTCTATCAACTCTATACATGGTTCTATACAAATATTCAAATATTTTTTTTTGGTCCATCTCCTTGGTGCCCATTTGAAATATTAACTTCACTTAAAGTTTACTTAGCGGACAGCGGATAGAAGAAATATGCTGTTGATATAACGAACAACGCACAACTCTTTCTTAGAGTCTACAAACATGACACACAACATCAATTAAAAATCACACACAAAGTCAATTAAAAATCACACACAACTTAAATTAAAAACGAAAAAAAACAAAAAACTCTTCTATATTCATTGGTCAAATCTTTTAGAACAGTTCTTTTCAAACTTTTTAGTATGGTGGACCAGCAGGAAATGTTTTAGTATGGTGGACCAGCAGGAAATGTTTGGTGGACCAGCAGGAAATGTTTGGTGGACCAGCAGGAAATGTTTGGTGGACCAGAAGGAAATGTTTGGTGGACCAACAGGAAATGTTTTAGTATGGTGGACCAGCAGGAAATGTTTGGTGGACCAACAGGAAATGTTTGGTGGACCAACAGGAAATGTTTGGTGGACCAACAGGAAATGTTTGGTGGAACAGCAGGAAATGTTTGGTGGAACAGCAGAAAATGTTTGGTGGACCAGAAGGAAATGTTTGGTGGACCAACAGGAAATGTTTGGTGGACCAGCAGGAAATGTTTGGTGGAACAGCAGGAAATGTTTGGTGGACCAGCAGGAAATGTATGGTGGACCAGCAGGAAATGTTTGGTGGACCAACAGGAAATGTTTGGTGGACCAGCAGGAAATGTTTGGTGGACCAACAGGAAATGTTTTAGTATGGTGGACCAGCAGGAAATGTTTGGTGGACCAACAGGAAATGTTTGGTGGACCAACAGGAAATGTTTGGTGGACCAGCAGGAAATGTTTGGTGGAACATCGGGAAATATTTGGTGGACCAGCAGGAAATGTTTTCATTGCTCCAGGGATCGATGCACTATTTTACCTGTACTGACAAGGTAAAAAAATGTAATTTCTTTTATTTCATTTCATGTGCTTATTGCCAAAAAATTGACAAATTCTATAGGATTTTTATTAATGGCTGCCAATGGAGGATTATAATTATATTTTCATGTCTTTTCTTGATAACTTCTGCAAACCAGTAGTTGATGGCCCGTGGACCACCATTTTGAGTAGCACTGTTTTAGAATGTTTCAAAAGCTGACCCAGTTTAATGTCAAGTGTGGCTAAGTTTATTGTCAAGTGTGGCTAAGTTTAATGTCAAATGTGGCTAAGTTTAATGTCAAGTGTGGCTAAGTTTAATGTCAAGTGTGGCTAAGTTTAATGTCAAGTGTGGCTAAGTTTAATGTCAAGTGTGACTATGTTCAAATATATCTACCACTTGTCCAGTTTAATGTCAAGTGTGGCTTAGTTTAATGTCAAGTGTGGCTAAGTTTATTGTCAAGTGTGGCTAAGTTTAATGTCAAGTGTGGCTAAGTTTAATGTCAAGTGTGGCTAAGTTTAATGTCAAGTGTGACTATGTTCAAATATATCTACCACTTGTCCAGTTTAATGTCAAATGTGTCCAGTTTAATGTCAAATGTGGTCAGTTAAAAAAATCTTTGATGGCCCCTGTGATGACTGGCAGAGTCTCTGGGAAACAAATTGCCCTAATATACAAGACGCGTCGAAGCCCGAGCCGGGACTTACCTCATCCTCTGATGAATCCCTGTAGAGTGAGTCGTGACTGACCAGCGCATTTTCAAACTCTGAATCCCTCTCGTCTGTCTGGTTCAACATGGAGTAGCGGTACACAACTTTGCTGGGAACAAAATTAGTGCTGTGAATTACTGAATTGTAGAGGTAGACTTTTAGAAGTCAACTGAAAGCCCCACAAGTCTTCATCTAGCCATCTAAACCATTAGCCATAGTAAAAATTGCTACCAAGAACTTACTAGCCATCTAAACCATTAGCCATAGTAAAAATTGCTAGCAAGAACTTACTAGCCATCTAAACCATTAGCCATAGTAAAAATTGCTACCAAGAACTTACTGGTCATCTAAACCATAAGCCATAGTAAAAATTGCTAGCAAGAACTTACTGGGCCAAAAAAAACATGGGTTATAATAAAAATTGCCAGTGAAAACTTACTGTCTGCGTAACAGCACCATCTTGTACATGAATATGGCCCCAACAAAAGCCACCAGCACCAGGATACATGTGACAACCCCAATGACAACCAGTTTGACTGAGTCTGAGCCCTGGCACCAAAAAAAAACAGAGAGAGTAAATAGTTTGGTTTATCCTTTCTTACCCTTGCCTGTAGTCTTCAACGTACAAGAACTAAATTACAATTTGAAAACTGATAACTGACATAATACAATTGAATGCTACCATTTCAAGTTATTACTCTTGTTATTTTAAACAAGTAACAAACAGCTTTCAATCCCAATTAATCTGTTGGAATCATTTGATTGCCAAAATTCATGACATAGTTGCTCACCTCCTTAGGAGCTTCGAAATCCTTTTTCACAGCTTCCTTATCCCCAGTTTTACAAATTTCATCCAGACGGACAATATCCGACACTGGATGGAAACCTTTGGTGACATCACACTGGTCTCCTGGGATTAGTCGATATCTGGGAAATAACATTTAAAAATTGGAGGTATGAAATATATGAAACTAAAACATTCCTACAACAATTTATTATAATTGGAGGTATGAAATAAGGTTGTTAAGACTGCTCATTTTTGAGGACCGGTTAACCATTAAAAAAAAAGACCGGGTAACCGTCTGTTCAATTTATACTAATTTTTGTGAACCAACAAGAGAAAGAATTGAACTTTTGCACCGTGCTGAATTATTTGACATCAAAGTGCCTCTTAGGTACCAACCGCTAGTGTTGACCTCTGCTACGCTACCGTCAAAACAGCAAATTTTAAAAAATTTACATTTTTTATTTACAAAATTACCACAAAGAAGTAAAGTGTAATGATTAATATTCATTTTTATGTATTAACAGTATTCAAACAGCTAATGTTGTCAAGTCTGTTTGTTTGTGAGGACTGGTTAACACTTTAAAAAAAAGACAGTTTTATTGTCCGGTCCGTATTTTTCCATAATTTTTTGAGAACCAACAAAGAGAGTGTGAATCAAATATCGACTCGCGCAGTCTGATGGTGACATGTGACATCACGGCCCGTATGTTTTTAGCTGTGATGCCATGTGATCCTTTTCCAACGCACACGAAATACTTTTTTCAGAAAATATAACATTTTATATCGATGTGGTAATTAGTAATTTTAAGTCAAATGCCTTTGAAAACTGTCAATTTAAGACCGAAATCGAATTTGAGGATCGGTAAACACTCTGTTAGTAGTACTATTAGGCGAATGTTTCTGATTGTGGGATCAAAACTCACTTCCCCCGCTTGTGTTCAGTTCTTTTCCGGGATGCCCTCAAATCAGTGAATTAAAAAAAATCTAAAGAATTAAGTAAACAGTGATGATTTTATAATCATTTTTAAAGGACTCGTGATTAACTGTTCTAAAGAATAGGACCATAAAAGTTCGTTAAAGTTAGCAAAGTATTTTTCCTTAGTTTAAAAAACCAACGCCTCACACCCCGCCTCGCCCCGTCCGCTGGGAGGTCGTGTTTACCTCTCTTGTGTGTGATGCCAGTCTACTCACGAATTAAAAATTAATAAAAATAATAAAATTAAAAAGCTTACGGAGTAAACAAAGATGACAAAATGGAATTTATTTAAAAACCATATTATTTTTCAATTGTCAAGTTGTTCACATCAAACGCCCACTGTGTGTTAGTGTTAGCTCTCGTACAGTGACTAGACTACTGAGCCAAGCAAATTAAAATTTGAAAAAATCATTCCTTAGCAGTAGGTGAAGTAAACCAATAGTGATGATGTGTATTTTATTTCTATATCGGAATATGGAGAAAGCGAATTGAAGTCACCGTGGCTCGCGTTAGTTTAGTCTCGTATGCTGCCCTGCATCTTAATGATAACAACAAAAATGAACTCCGGATAATACGGGCTTATTGTTGCGGTGAACCGGTCCTGATCTGAGGACCAGCTAACCGGTTAACCGTTAACAACCTTAGTATGAAATATATTAAACTTAAACTTTCCTACATCAATTTATCCTCTAAGCTAATGGTACATTGGACTGAATAACTGTAGGATTTCTCTACAAAACAATTTTGGAACAATACTCTCTGAACCATATCAAATACTCTCTGAACCATATCAAAATACTCTCTGAACCATATCAAATACTCTCTGAACCATATCAAAATATTCTCTGAACCATATTAAATACTCTCTGAACCACATCAAATTTCTCTGAACCATATCAAATACTCTCTGAACCATATCAAATACTCTCTGAACCATATCAAAATACTCTCTGAACCATATCAAAATACTCTCTGAACCACATCAAATTTCTCGGAACCATATCAAAATACTCTCTGAACCATATCAAATACTCTCTGAACCATATCAAAATACTCTCTGAACCATATCAAAATACTATCTGAGACATATCAAATACTCTCTGAACCATATCAAATACTCTCTGAACCATATCAAAATACTCTCTGAACCATATTAAATATTCTCAAATACTGTGTTAATAGTAATCCACCAAAACACTTACGATATACAATCATTCTATAGCTGGTTTGTTCATAAGCCGACCCGCCCACCCTCTTTTGAAATAGTATAAAAATTGTGTAATTTGCTCATAGGCCAACTCCAAAAATAATGGGACAGATTAAACAAAATGGTACAAATTTTAATTGAAAACTGCAAGCTAAATCAGTCATTCTTTGGTAAATAGTGGCGAAAGCGCATAAATTAAAATTGAAAACAAAATTTGTAAAACAATTTGTTAAAAAATTCACAAAAATAGCTAAAATGACTAAATAAAGTAAGTGCTGGTGTTTAATAGTATTTTATAACTTCTGGTAGAGCACTCAACTCTCGTAGAATGTAGAAAAGGACCTTGATGATCTACAAAAACTACACAGAACTTTTCCACCCAGATTTTGCCCAAAAGAGGTCGGCTTTAGAACAAATATACATGGTAGGTTATTATGGTGTAAAAGAGTTATTTTATTTGACTGAATCTTAGTTTCCTTTCCCTTCCCTTCACAGGAAGAGTTTAAGTTCAGGTTACTGACCCGACAGTGAAGAGTTTAAGTTCAGGTTACTGACCCGACAGTGATGAGTTTGTCCACATGACCTTTGGTGCAGATGTCAATATCCTCAGATTTAATCTCAGTCTGTCTGACACATTTGGTTGAACCAGGCAGTCGATGAAAGCCAAAGTCACTGCAGATGTAAGGGATTGGTTTACATTGAGGATGTAAGGGATTGGTTTACATTGAGGATGTAAGGGGTTGGTTTACATTGATGATATAAGGGATTGGTTTACATTGATGAT